>PVIJ01005559.1:0-102197 GCA_004024925.1 Scalopus aquaticus | reverse complement strand
TCCCAGTTGGTAGGGTGTCTGTTAGTTTTGGTTAATGTCTCTTTTGCTGTACAGAAGCTTTTTATTTTGATGTAATCCCATCTGTTTATCTTGTCTTTCACTTCCTTTGCTTTGAGGGATGTGTCTTTCAAGATTTTGCTGAGATGTATGTCATGTAGAGTTTTGCCTATATTTTCTTCTATACATTTTATGGTTTCTGATCTTACATCCAGTTCTTTTATCCATTTTGAGTTGACTTTTGTGCATAAGACTTTTTCTTTATCATGCTTGATCCGGAATGACCTGTTGCCTCTAGTCCTGGGGTGTTTGACTAGATCCCTTTGGAATTTATTGCCCTTATCGCTGGATCTTCCCTTAGTCTTCTTGCTGCCCTTATCTCAGAAGCTTCTTTGACTCTCCCAAAGTCTCTGCTTGCATGCTCCCTGAAGCTACCTGATTATCCCTAACTTGCCTTGTGACTCATTAGTAATAATTAATTCTAGGAAACTATCTTGTTTTAAATAAAATGGGTTCAGCTCAGTAAACTTGATATCAGCAACATAATTAGAATGGCTAGACTGGACTGTCAAGATTTCTGAACAAGACAGCTGAACTGCACAGTTTCAAGTTTGCCACATCTGAAAAACAGAGAAGGCTTTAGAGTAGGGAAAATAAAATGAAATGGTTGAGTTCAAGAACACAATCACAGGCCTCCCTGGTGGCTCAAGGGGTTAAGTCTCAGCACTATGAAGCTAATGGCAGCAACTACAGCGTGAGGTTGATCCTGCCAGGGAGCTTCCCACATGGCACAGCAGACTTCTCCTGCCTCCTCCACTGCTCCCCTCAACAGTGTTTTTCAATAAATCTGCCGGCTCTGCCTCTCACTATGTCTCTGGTAAATCCTTTCACCAGGCCTCCCCGCCCCCCACCCCCTACCTCCGTACCTCTGACTTACAGCCCAGCTCTTGTATGCATAAATAAATAAAATAAATCTTAAAAAAAATAAACTGGACATGTATATAGTGAAGAGAATTTAGGCAGGCAACACAACAGGTGAAATTATGAAGGAAAGAAAACTGGCCATAAACATGTTGTGAATACAATATGTTAACTTTCTGTATAAAAGAGTGAATTATTATAGTTTAGAGATACTCTGAGTTAAAAATTGTACTACTGAGGTGATACTGATTTAAATGATTTGTTGTGTATCCTTTAACATATTTATCTAGTAAAACAATTTGAAATATCTTAGCCTACATGGAATACAATATTCTGTGTGAATGAGACTTTCTGGTTGTTATGTTGCTATGTACTTCCTTTGCGTGGTTACCACCAGAATGAATGAATGAAACCTCATCTACACTCTACTTTCTCTTGACATTATTTCTCTCAAGACCTGATTGCACATAAACGTCAACTCTTCTATCATATACTTCGCCTCTATTTTCAATAGTCACTTCCTAGATTCTTTTATATTAATCAAGATAACCTCAATTGGACCTCACTGGTGGCACAAGGGGTTAAGTCTCAGAACTATGAAGCTATAGGCAGCCTCTGAAGGATGAGTTTGATCCCCAGCTGCGGAGCTTCCCACATGACACAGCAAACCTCTCCTGTCCGGCCCGCTGCTCCCCTCAGCAGTATATTTCAGTAGATCCTCCTGTTCTGCTCCCCACTCTGTCTCTGGTGAATTTTTTCACCCCACCCCACCCCACCCCCGCCACACCTCTGGCCTATACCCCAGCTCTTGTATGCATAAATAAATAAATCTTTAAAAAAATATAACCTCTATCAATTTGAAATGGAGATAAAACTGCTGCTAAGAAATATATAGGAATAAATTCTTGAATATTGAAATTTTCACAAAATAAACTTGAAACTGGTAAGAAATGACTGTGCTTCATTGAAAGAGTTTTGTTGTTTGCTCATGAGAACATGAATAGTTTTTCTAATTGGACTGGATTCTTTGTAACTCAAAGACTAGATATTTATAATTCTTTGTGTACGTTAAATGATTAGGGGGAGCTCTGCACAACAGCACTAGAGGCAATTACATAGCTGGTTGAGATGGGAACATAGAGCAATGCTATTTCTCTATTCAGGGGCACTGATGGAAGAAGGTTTTTTCCTAATTTTAGCATTTTTCAATAACTCTCCTCACCTCAGCTTTTTCCACCCCCTGCCTGAGGGCCTATCATTTCTCTGCCACCTTTGCTTACTAAGTCTCCGATCCAAGGGCATTAACCTCTTACTTAATGTCACATTAACCTCTCTTTACAAATCTTGGTGTCTAGTTCTCAGATCTAAACAGAACTTGCTTTTTCAAGGTCCTCTCTACTTTGCCTGAGCTACCTTTCTCCCTAACAAGAGTATATCCCCAAAACATCTGCTTCTACTCTGCTTCTACTTCACCTCCTTCTCTTTTCTCATTCTCCAATTTCCTCCTGTTATTATTCCCAACATACTGCACTTACTCCCTAAATGTTTGTTGATTGGCTGATTCTGCATAATACAAAGGGTTACTGACTCTATTTAAAAAATAATGAGAATTGTAAATTTCTGCAAGCATGAGTTGGGAGCAGATAAACTCTTGCATGACAAATTGGGAAAACAAACAGCTTACCTTATTAGATTGTTTCCACCAAGATGCAATTGAAACAAGTGATAATCACCATCAGTTTAATTACAAAAACTGCTAAGGGTGATGATATCCATTATTATATTTCCAATCATTTTTCATTGGTGGTTTAAAAAAATGTCATCTTAGTCTAAGGGAGCATGAAACATACCCACCAGATCAATAGTGTGTTCTTTCACCTGACATCAACTCCGAACAGTGATTACTAACAAATGAAAGTTTGGTTAGTATGGGACTCCATCAAGGCAGAAGTGACAACAGCCGCATAAAAAGAAGCAGTCATGGTGTAGCTGAGCTGTCTTATATTCTGCTTGCTATCCCATTAACAAATACAAGATGGGCTCTAGATTGTTTGCTAGATGAAGACCTGGATTTTGTATTCATATTAAATCATTTGGATTTCCTTAGCTATGGTAGATGGGTTTCACTTACTCCCTTCCTGAATTCTGTCCTCCATTCTAACCATGCCTTCATAGTAGTCAAAGTAGATTCCTCACTCAAAAGCTTTTGGCATTTCTCTCAGTTTTAGAAATGGAATGAAGTGGAGTAAGTAGCTGGTTTTGTGGGCACCTAGCTACTTTTGTTTATGTCTCCTTTATAAAATGATTACATGAGCTGTTTTATGTGTTTTTTTTAAAGATTTTTTTTTATTTATGCGCACAAGAGTTGGCCAGAGGTGTGGGGTGGTGAGAGGATTCAACGGAAACAGAGTAAGGAGCAGAACAGGCAGACTGATTGAAATATACTGCTGAGGGGAGCAGCAGGCCAGTCAGGAGAGGTCTGCTGCACCATGTGGTTAGCTCCCTGGCTGAGGATCGAACTTGTGCTTCAGTGGTTGGCGACGGATTCACAGTGCTGAGACTTAACCTTTGTGCCACCAGGGAGGCCCTGTTTTGTGTTTTTTAATTGACCAGATTATAAAATCAGAATTCATGTCTTGTTTACCTTTGTTTATAGAGAGTCTGAAACACTGGTGATGCTTTATACATAAATATACACATATATCTATATATTAATATTTTTTATTAATAAATGAGTGGTTATAGATGGAAAAACTGGAAACAAAGGAGGAGAAAAGACATTTTCTTGAGCTTATGATGTGACAAAGCATAGAGAGGTGGAAAAAACAAAAGCATATTTAGAATAAAGACATTTCTCTAGCTTGATTGAAAATGTAATGTGTGTGTTAGGAAAGATTGAATGCCGTCAAATTTGAATCCTAGATTGAATGTCAAATTTAGAAGTTTGGGTCTTTATTCTTCAGATGGCATTGAATCAGGTCCACCCCCCAGGGGCTCCTGCTGGCTCTTGTCTTGGCAAGAAAAGTAATCATCGTTGAGACATGGGTTAGCAAAGTGAGAGATTTATTAGTCCATATGAAGAAGGACAGGAAAGCTCTCTGAGCAGAGGGGGGTCCCTAGTGGGTAGGCTCTGAGTGGGCAAGTAGTAGATGCCTATGTAGGTACAGTGGGCAAGGAGTGAGGGCATGGTCTTTGGGTTCCTTGACGTTGTGTGTCCTGATGATTGGTTGAGGCCTGTGGGAGTCTCCTAGGTTACTGATACCCAATGAGTTTCTCATGTTTCCTAGCTTGTCTTTCCAGAAGCAGCTTTGGTCTGTTGCTTTAGCATTGTTATTTTGCTGGCGTTCTGAACATTCCATTTTTAATTGAGTTGGGGAGGTACCCCGACTCCTATTGATCCCCATTCAGTTTGATGAATAGGGTTGGGCACCTGGGCATGGGGGACGCTCTCCTTGTTCAACTGATTGCTCATTATTCAGGCTGATAAATGATCTTTGGACATATGGGCTTGGGGCTTGGGGCACCCTGTTCTTAACTGACTACCTGTACCCAATTCCTAACTTCCTCATTCAAAATGAAGTTTGAACATATTGTAAGAGAAGAATGACTTAAAGGAAATAACGTTTTGGGAAGAGTAATCCATCTACAGAATGAAAGAAGGACTACGTTAGTGAGGGACTGGAGGTTGGAAGTTTAGTGAAGAGGTTAAAGTATAAAGGAAAGTAAGGTCTGAATGAGAGTGGTAGCGCCAGAATAGTGGCAAGATAGGATATTTTGAAGGAAGGATCATCAGGATTTTTAAGTATATGTTTGGAAAGCAAAAGATGATTTGCTGATTTAGAATTAAGATAACAAAAACACTATTTATTCCATTTCAATTAACAGTGGAAACTGGTGCCAGGTTGGGAAGGGAAGCTTTGGAAGTAGATTCTAGAAACTTTAATTTTGAGGAGATTGGGTAATAAATGAGTATAAAAATCCCACACAGTTTAAGATGAGGAGCTAAAATTCTGAGAAGAAAATGGATCAAAATCTTGTAGTAATCTATTGATATAAGCTATTTTTAGAACATGGAAAAAACTCTAAGAAATACTGGGAGAACAGTAGAAATAAAATTTAAGCTATGGGATTAAATATGCTAAGTCAGTTCATTTGTAGTCAATGTACATGAAAAAATAAGATGATCAAATTAATCTTTACAATTATTTCCAATATCACCAAACACATTAACCTCTGTAATGTAACCTTAAATTGAGTTAAATTGATGAAACTAAAGATTATAAAGGGTACTCCAAACCATCTCTCATATCTTTCAAGGTGGGAGATATTTTAAAACTTACATGTGGATGGTGTCTTTGCTATTTCACCATAATCCTATATATTTTTATAGTAACGTAACAATGAAATTCTTTGAGAAAATGTACTATTTACTTTATTTTGGCATTCCATGATATTTTAATATCAGAACACTTTTTTTCCCTTCAGTTTTATTGTGATAGAAGGTTATATTAAATTCAAATTTAAAAAGTTTTGGAAACAATTCAACTTTAATAAAAAGCATTATGTAGATGACCTCACATGTTTTTGTCTTATGTTACAAAACCTTACAGACTTATAAGTCTACGGAAACATTTATTAGTGTTAAGCAACAGTTATAAGATGTTTTATTTTTTTTTTTTTTGAGGTAACTGGTTCACAGCAATGTATGTGATTCAGAAATATAGGACCCCACCTTTTCTGGTACATGCGACCACACTGCATCCACCACCAAGACACCCACAGTCCTCCACTATCATCAATTTAGCCCTCTCCCCTTTTCCTTTCTTTGGGCCTCTGGTAGCCTCAGTTTACAGGGTACCTACATAATTTGATGTCTTGTTGTTGTCTGACTCTTGTTTCGTTTCTCTATATTCCATATACGAGTAAAAACATACCACATCTGTATTTATTTTTCTGGTTTATTTTGTTTAGCATAACCCCCTCTGACTCCATCCACATTGTCCCAAATTCCTCTTTTTTTTTTTTTAATTACAGAGTAGAATTGTATTGCATATGCATATTATGTTTTCTTAATCTACTCATCTGTCCTTGGGCACTTAAGTTACTTTCATAAATTGGCTCCTGCAAATAGTGCTGCAGCAAACATAGACATGCATATATCCTTTGGAATTAGTGCTTTTGCATTCTTTGGGGAGATAGGAGTAAGATTTCTGGATCATATGGTAGATTTATTTTTTTTTAAAGATTTATTTATTTATGCATACAAGAACTGGGGTGTAGGCCAGAGGTGAGGGGTGGTGAAAGGATTCATCGGAGACAGAGTGGGGAGCAGAACAGGCAGATCAACTGAAATACACTGCTGAAGGGAGCAGTGGGTGAGGTAGGAGAGGTCTGCTGCACCATGTGGAAAGCTTTCTGGCCGGGGATTGAACTCATGCTGCAGTGGCTGCAGATTGCTTCACAGTGCTGAGAAAATCCCTTGAGCCACTAGGGAGGCCATGATTTTTTTGTTTCTAATGGTTTTTTAATGGAGTCTTTAGGTTTTACTATGATATCATCATATCATCTGCAAATAGTGCTAGCTTTACTTTCTCTTTCCCAATTATTTTTTTGTATATATCTTTGACTTGCCTGATTGCTCTAGCTAAAACGTCCATACTATGTTGAATAGTAGTGGTAAAGTAGATATCCTTGTCTTGCACCTGATCTTAAAGGAAAGACTTTCAAGATTTTCACATTTGAATATAATGTTAGCTGTTGGTTTGTCATGTCTTTTAATATGAGAGGTATGTTCCATCTATCTCCATTTATTGAGGGTTTTGTCATACACAGATGTTGAATATAATCAAACACTTTCTCTGCATCTATTGAAAAAATAACATGAATTTTGTTTTTCCTTTTGTTAATGTGGTGAATTACACTGATCAGTTTTCAGATTTTGAACCATTCTTGCGTTCTTGAGATAAATTCCATTTGGTCATGGTATATGATCCTTTGGCTGCATTGTTGAAGTCTGTTTGCTAAGATTTTATTGAGGATTTTTGCATTTATCTTTATCAGGGATGTTAGTTTGTATTTTTTTTTAATTTTGATTTTGTGATATCCTTGTCTGCTTTTAGCATTAGAGTGATGTCAGCCTCATAAAATATGTTTGGACATGTTCATTTTTCTCAAAATTTTGGAGCAGCTTGAGAAGAATAGGTATGAATTTATCTTTGAAGGTTTGTGGGATTCACTAGTCAAACCATCAGCTCCTTTAGTTTTGTTGTTTTTGGAGACTTTTGATTACTCTTCATTTTCCTTGATTATAACTGTTTATTTTTGGCATTTTATTTCTTCCTGATTCAGTCTCTGAATGTTGTATACCTCTAAAAATTTGTCCATCCCTTCTATGTTATTCAATTTATGGCATATAGATGTTTGTAGTAGTCTCTTATAATCCTTTATATTTTCTGAGATGTCTGTTGTAATTGCTCTTTTAATTTTTTTTAAAGATTTATTTATTTATTTATTTTTGCATAGAAGAATTGGAGTGTAGGCCAGAGGTGTGGCGGAGGTATGTATGAGAGGATTCACCAGAAGTAGAGTGGGGAGCAGAACAGGTGGGTCTACTAAAATACACTGGTAAGGGGAGCAGCCGGCAAGACAGGAGCGGGCTGCTGTGACATATGTAGGTTAGGTCCCTCGCCAGGGACTGAACTCAGGCCAGAGAGGTGATAGCGCTGAGACTTAGCCCCTATGCCATCAGGGAGGCCCCTCTCTTTTATTTCTTATTCTACTTATACAAGTTTTCTTCTCTTTTTCTTTGTGAGCCTTCCTAGGGTAAGCTGAACATTTAGTTTAGTTTTTTCAAAGAACCATTTATCTTAAAAACTCAGATGGGTCTCTGGAGACAGTAGAAATTTGGGTTTTGATTCCTGATCCAGGCTGCCACTCTATGTTTTGTTTTTTTTTTTAAGATTTATTTATTTATGCATACAAGAGCTGGGGTGTAGGCCAGAGGAGTGGGGGCATGAGAGGATTCACCAGAGACAGAGTGGGGAGCAGAACAGGCAGACGGCTGAGGGGAGCAACAGGCCAGATAGGAGAAGTCTGCTGCACCATGTGGGAAGCTCCCTCGCTGGGGCTCAAACTCATGTTTCAGTGGCTGCTGATAGCTCTATAGTGCTGAGACTTAACCCGTTGTGCCACCAGGGAGGCCCACTCTGTGTCTTTTGATTGTTGAGTTTGGCTCATTTACATTTAGGATTATTGATAAGTCAAGGTCTTTTACTGCTATTTTGTCTTTAATTTGTTCTTGTTCTACATATTTCCTTATTAGGTATTTTTGTAGATTTTCTTCTCTTTGCTTTATTTATACAAGAGGGAACTCCTTTTAACATTTCTTGTACAGGAGGTCTATTGTTTGAAAACACCTTTGACTTTTGTCTATTCCTCTCTCACATCTTGATATAATTTGTTACTTCAGAGTACATTCTTAATTTTGCATCTGACTTGTATTAATTTTTTTTTAATTTTCCTAAGATCTACAGGTTAATAGGGCTTTTTAAAATACTCATGCTCAGGTCCCCTCTCTTACATCTCAGTGAGACTGTCTAGGGATGGGATTCCGTAACAGATGTATTTTTTTTTAATCTCCAGATGATTCTAATGAACACAAAATAGAGACTAACTGGACAGGAAAAGAGAAAGTACATTTATATATTTTGCACATTTTGCATGTCTTGTACAAGTGTAAGCCAACTATACTTAGAGTGCTCATGAAACATTAAGGATGCCTTTCTTAGACTAAGTCTCTTAGTAACAGATGAGGCGTGAGTTAGATAGCTAGTCACTTTATTCTATAGTGCTTTCACTTTTCGAGGTCACACAAATAAGATGAATAATATCCATGACAATGGCAGATGTGACTCATCCATTCCTTAGCTTTGTATTTCCTTTGGGACATTATGTTTCCCTGGGATCACATTTGGGTCAGGTTATATACTCCACCAGCCATCTGGCACAGCTGGTGATTATAGCACTTCTTCATCTATACTTTTTAAAAACTATAATCCTAAAGCTGTGATTAATGCATGATATCAGTTCACATGCATATAAAAAATGGCAAAATATTTGCATGGTTAAGATAGAAAATGTTGACTCATATATATTTATTTTCAAAGTATTTACTAAATGCTTATTCTATGGTCAATACTTACAGGTTGATCCTTAGCTCAATAATCTTATATTATTTAAAAAAAATATATATATATATATGTATGTACGTGTGTATATATGTGTGTATGTGTGTATGTATGTGTGTATATGTAGGGTAGGTTTATTATAAAAAGGGAGAAAGGGTAAAGGATGTTTGCACAGACACAAGCAGGCAGAAAGAGCTATCCCTAGAGGCACAGGTTTGTTAAAAGAGAAGTTTGCATAGTCGAGGCAGGCAGCCTTGAGAAGAGAGCTGCCTCTGTTGCTTTGCAAAGGGAGAAGGTCAGTGAAGAGTAACACCTGTATAGGCACAGGTGGGCAGAAGGGCTTGTGCACATTTTTATTTTTATGATGATGTGAGCTTTTTATAAAAATAAATTGAGGTACAGGGCCTCCCTGGTGGCACAGCGGTTGAGCGCTGCGCTGCGGAGCTGTCGGCAGCGCGCAAGAGTTCCACATCCGGCCGGGGAGAATCCCACATGGTGCAGCAGACCTCTCCTGCCTCGCCCCGCTGCTCCCCTCAGCAGTGTATTTCTGATCTGCCTGTTCTGCTCCCCACTCTGTCTCTGGTGAACCCTCTCGCCGCCCCACGCCTCTGGCCTGTACCCCAGCTTGTATGTATAAATAAATAAATATTAAAAAAAAATTGAGGTACAACTGACATATAATACTATGTTAGCTGCAGGTGTACGACAAAATGATTTAACATTTATACCTATTTTGAAATGATCATCACAATAAGTCACTAACATTCATTCCCAAACATAGTTCCAAATGGCTTTCTCTTGTGATGAAGATGCTTACATGCTCTGATATTACTAACTAGAGTCACCATGCCATACATGACAACCTCATGACTTAGTTTATTATTGCAAGTTTGTTTTCACCTCTTTGACCCATTTCACCCACTCCCCACTCCCCATATCTGGCAAAACAAATCTGCTCTCGGATAAAACAGATCTGTTCTCTGTATTTATAAGTTTGGCTTTTGCTTTTTAGACTCCACATATAAGTGAGATTATAGGGTTATTGTGTTTCTCTCTGTCTGACTTATTCTACTTAGCATAAAGCCCTCATGGTCCATGCATAGTATTGGAAATGGTGAAATTTATTTATTTTTACTCCATTTTCATTTCTTCATCTAAAGGATAAAAGTAATTACTGATATATTATTTAAAACTCTTCTATTGAGGGCCTATCTGGTGGCTCATAGAGTTAAGACTCAGCACTATGAAGCTATTGGCAGCCACTGCAGCATGCATGAGTTCAATCCTGGTCAGGGAGATAACCCACAATGCGCAGCAGACCTCTCCTGTCTCACCCGCTGCTCCCCTCAGCAGTGTATTTCAGTCAATCTGCCTGTTCTACTCCCCACTATGTCTCTGGTGAATCCTCTCCCTCCCACCCCCACACCGCTGGCCTACACCCCAGTTCTTTTACGCATAAATAAATAAATTAATTTAAAAAAATAAAATAACACTCTTATATTGAAACAGAAAAACAGAAAGTTCTCCTTGAGTGTATCCTCCTCCTTCTACCCCAAATAATAAATGAGACATTTCCTAGTGATTTGAAATTTCCCTTTCTTGAAAAACAAACTCGTTTATACTATGTTTGTGAAGAGATAGTCAAAGACCTCCAAAACATGTACAAATGGAGGAAACCAAAGGAAAATAACTTCTTTAAGTCCTCCTAAGTCACAAAATGAAAATATTCTGAGTAGCAAAGCTACATAGTAATTCTGTGGCAGAGTGGAGGGAGGGAGATAATTAAGTCAATTTTATGAGCTTAAAGATTCAGTATGAATGTGAAATTATTATGAAGTATAAGTTTATCACCAAGCATGGTAGTATGTTATATATATTCCGATAGTGGTGATCTATTTTTTAAAGATTTTTTATGCATACAAGTGATGGGGTGTAGGCCAGAGGTGTGGGGAGGTGAAAGGATTCACCAGAGACAGAGTGGGGAGTAGAACAGGCAGATTGACTGAAATATACTGCTGAGGGGAGCAGCGGGCTGGACAGGAGAGGTCTGAGCCCTGAGGGTTCTCCCTGGATGGATCTCTAACTCCTGCTGTGATGGCTGTGGACAGCATCATAGTGCTGAGACTTAACCCCTTGCACCACCAGGGAGGCCCCTGTAGTGGTGATCTAATGAGAAGCAATTGGTTAGTTTTGGGTTCAGAAGTTCCTTCATGTGGCTACAATGAAATAAAACTGGGCAGCATTCGGAGGCTTCCTGGGAACTGAGAATGTTGAATTGATGGCTTTCTTAATGAAGATGCCGCTGAAGGTGCCATCAAGAAATAAGCAATATGGATTTTATAACTCTGTGTACTCAATAAAATCATGGTTATAAGTTGCAGGATCGTTTTTACAACTGCTTTTTCATGTACGTTTTTGCACATATATAATATGCTTATACATTTAATATGTTTTATATATATTTGGTGAGATACACCTTTTTCTTAAATTTTATTGTCTTTTTCATTGCAGTAATGGTTTAAAACACTGTGTATGATTGAGAGCTTAAGGTTCACACTCACACCTCATCAGTATGTTACCACACCACATCCGCCACCAAAGCACCCACAATATTCCACCATAATTATTGAGATCCTTCTTCTCTTGATATTCCAGCCCCATTCTTGGGCAGTCTCAAATTTATAGACAAATTTCTAGAGTTTGTTTTGTTTTGTCTTTTTGGTCCTTTATATTCCACATTTGAGTGAAAACATTCTGTATTTATCTTTCTTCTTCTGTTTCATCTTGCCTAGCTTAATCCCCTCCACTTCCAACCATCAAGGGCCATTTGAATGTGTCTCCAATGTCGCAGCCCTTCAAGTTCCAAAAAATGCTTATCTTTTTGTTTTGACCTAACCAGTTGGATTTTCTCAGTTAACATAAGGCAAACACCACACTGGAGAAACTCACAGAGTGTAGAGTAGAGGCTATTCATAAAATGATGGGAAACCATGCATGAGAGATCATTATACTTATCAATCAAAGCACTTCATGATTACCTGTGGGGGTGTCTTTTTCAAATATTACCTAACTGATGAAAGATGCTGTCAAAATTCCTCAATTTTGCAGGAATAATTTCTCCAGCTGAATATAACAGGGGATGAACTATTTTTGTGAATTCACAAATTTATCAGCTATTTGCATTTCTTTTAGAACAAACCTAAGGACAGGATGGTAAGTTATGTATATGGAATGTTATGTACATTTAAAAATATGTGAGGAACTCAGTGACCTTACTCTATTGAACATAGATGATTTTTCTTCATAAAGAAAAAAATTTTATGATGCAACTCATTTAATGAGATCTACTTGTATTAATTTTGTCTGTGAGATATCCAAAACAAAATTATAAATATGATTTATGAAGTCATCAAAAAGATATAGTACTTACCATTAATTTATCAAGAACCTAAAAATAAGCAAATTAAGGTGCTTGAATAAAATAAGAATTTTGTTTTCTTTTGTCATTTTAAACTCAATTTTATTAAAGCATAATTATATAAAATTAAATAAACATTTTTCCTGTTTGCGAAATTGTGACAAGTATATCCACCCAAATAATTCCAGTCAAGATATGAAGCATTTCTATAATTCCCAAAATTCCCTCATGCCCCTTTATATCATCCTTACATCCTTAGCCTTATGAAAGCACTAATTTCTAATTTCTGTCACTATAAATATTAATTTTTTTCAAATTACTGAGACAGAATTTACACACAGGATAACACATTCATCTAAAGTGTGCAGTTTAGTAAAGAGATTGATTTTCAGAAAATGAAATTACTTTATAATTGTTTGCTCTTGATTCTCAGCTGTAGCTGTTGGATTAAAAAAACAAAAAAAGTTACCAAGCATTTAGTTATATAGGATGGCATTAAATAAATTCTCATTGTTTTCTATAAACACAGTCACTTCATAACTGCACTGAAGTTATATGATATCATAATATTCTTGATCTATAAACTATTCTTGAAAAATTACTGTTCTAAAGGACAGAGAAAGCAACATAAAACTAAACTACAATTTAGACTCAAGCTACTATTAGCTACTTCTATCCAGTCATGAATCATAAGGCCTCTGAAATGTAGTTATTAATGTTATTCCTAGCTAATCACTCATAAAATTATTTTAAGAAAGGTGGAATATAAATCTTAAGCAAACAAATGAATAAATAAATATTTGATGTGTGAGGGAGGAGGGGGAAGTACAGGTTTGTTACCCAGGGATTTCCACTAATGGTGCAATTCTAAAAAAGCTTATTTGAAGCTATTAGCATATTTTATGACTTATTGATTTCTAAATGTCTTCTCAGTTTGGTAAGAGAGACAGATTTTAGTGGACAACATCATCTAATCCTTTTCATCAGATAGGTTTCAGTGTGGCTCAGGTCCCTGAATGTGAAATAAATAGAATGATTTTGCACAATGTAGGGTACCCCAATTTGCATGTGAGTTACAATAATAAATGTTGGAAGCAAATTATTATTATTATTATTTTTAATATTTGTTAAAGATTTATTTATTTATGCATACAAGAACTGGGGTATAGGCCAGTAGTGTGGGGTGGTGAGACAATTCACCAGAGACAGAGCAGTTAGCAGAACAGGAAGATGGACTGAAGTACACTGCTGAGGGGAGCAGTGGGTGAGGCAGGAGAGGTCTGCTGTGCCATGTGGGAATCTCTCTGGCAGGGGCTCGAACTCATGCTGCAGTAGCTGCTGCTAGCTTCATAGGCTGAGACTTAACCCGTTGCACCACCAGGGAGGCCCATAGGAACAAATTATTATACCTTTTGATTTCAGAGCCTCTGAAAATAATTTGGGGAAGGGATTCCTGAGCCACTCAAAATCTGCAGAATAAACAAGAATAGCTATTGCTACAATTATTCAATAATCATTGTACAATATATCACTTCTTTTTTTTTTTGATTCTTTGACATTTATTGAACAAATCCGAATATTTTTGGACCCTCCCACACCCATGTTGTTCACGGGTCAGTGTATTTGCCTTGAAATCTGGTCTTTGGGTCAGATTATGGGGAACCTCAAACCAAGACACCCTCTTCTTTTTTTTTTATTTAATTTTATTCTTTTATTATTGGTATCTTTTACATTATTGTGTATTCTCCTTAGGTTACCCACCAACGATTCACCTGTGAATCATCACCACTTCTTTTAACAAGCATGTAGTGTGTCCTATACATGTACTGTATAGGACACATTACTTAAGATCATGATAGCACATAAGCAAAGAAGGGCTTCTCTTCTTAAGTTCCCATTTTTAAAAGGCATCAAAAAAAAAAAAAGAGAATGTTAAATAAACCATTGCAACATTAAGTGCTAAGCTTGATGATAGAAATACAAGACCATGGTTGGAGGGATAAAGAACACAGGAACTAGGATGAGAGAATCAAAAATAGCTTCTTAAAGGTAATGATATTTTTGTTAAGTCAAGGGAGACAGAAGAAGTTAGCCAGACAGAAGAAACAGAGCCTGTTTGGCTATAATCTTAAGAAATCTCCCATTATTAAAAGTCATATTACCAAGAAATTTCACTCATAGGAATATACCCAAAGGACAGAAAAACATGAACCCAAAAGGACACATGCACACCTCTGTTTATTGCAGCACTATTTACAATAGCTAAGATATGGAAACAACCCAAATGCCACAAAGTTGATGACTGGATCAAGAAGATGTGGTACATGTACACAATGAAATACTATTCAGCAATCAAAAAAGATAAAGACATGCAATTCGCAACAACATGGATGGAGCTAGCGAAATAAGCCAGAAGGAAAAAGAAAAATATTGAATGGTTTCACTTATAGGAGGAATATGGGGGAACCAAATAAGAGATCAGAAGGAGAAAATAACACACAAAACAAAAAGAAAAACAAAAACTAGCTGGCAACCATGAATAAGAGACATTCTGCAGGGGAAGGGGAGGAAGAGGGATTAAAACAGGGGAGAAAAGAACACAGGGGACTATGGTGATGGTTCACGAGTGAAATGGTGGTGGGAAACCTACAGGTAATACACAATAATGTAAAGGACATAAATAAAATAATAGCAATAATAATAAAAGTCATATTATAACTGATTCAATATAGAAAATGATGGGTAAGATGTTAGAGATCTTCAAGGTTGTAATAGGTTTTTTTCTCTGCAGAAATCTCAGCTATAAAGCTATTTTTATTCTTGTAAGGGTATTTTGTGCCAACAAAATATCAAAATCAAAACTAAATATTTTCTCATCGATGCTTTGGTTCACACAACCTCAGTTCTTCTGTCACTGTGTTCTGACCTCATAATTGTATTTTCTATATTGATTTCAATAGACAGAGTGGAAAAAAGAGCCCAAAAGCGGAAGTCCAAAGAAAGAAGCTGACAGAGCATAGAACCATGCACTCAAAGCAGTCATGTCTTTCCAAGCCTGGTCTGCATGAATCACCCACCCTTCCCTTGTGAGTTGTTCATTCTTAATAGAAATCGACATTATCAACAGTAGTTTACAAAATGCAAAGTAAGTTTCATAATTAATGAATTGCATTATATCTGATTCCCATTATAAAAGTTAGAGAAAGTGTCTGGAATTTGGTGTTATTGGAGCATAAAAGACATCTGGAGGTATGTCGAGAGAGGGGCTGGACTAATAGATTCTCAAGACCTGTGTGTGTCATAGAAGGCATTTGGATTTTACTCTGAAAGTAACAGAGGGTAGTTGATTGATGAATTTCAGGGAGGGTTGAGAGCAGAACACTTGAGAATAGAAAAAGCCCTCTGGTAGCAGTGCAGAATACAGATTAATGTGTTAGGGAGCTATTAGGATAATGAAGATGTAAAGTAAGGCAGTAGGAAGGCAAAATGGAAAAAAATTTAAAGAGATAGGAACATTGAATGGTTTTACTTAGTGGCTAACTGGATTTGTGTGTATGTATGAATATGTGTAATTGTGTGTGGGTATCTTAATTAAGTACTTATCCTTCTGATTTAGGGCTGCTGGGTGAGATAAGAAAGATAGGAGAAATAAGAGCAGGATTTATGGAGGGGAGTGATGCAAGAAGATGACTCATTCATGAATTTGAGGTAAATGGGTTCTAAGAGGAACTACTTAATAGTAGGCCAGAAAATCAGGGAAAAACATTACAGATTTTAAGCTTTTAGAAAATAAAATTCTAAAATTTTTATCAAAATAAAACACAGTTGGTTAGGAGCATCAAGTTGTCCACAATGGCATATAAATGAAAATCATGATTTTGGTGTGGCAATTATCAATTCATTGCCTCTTAGATCCAGATCCACCCCTCATTGCTTGCTCTGCAATAATGAACTGAACATCATTTTCCCTTTGCATTCAGCACATTGTTAAGCTTTTCAGTAGAGGGTGCTGGAAGGATACTGGAAAGACAGGACTAGGAAAAGATTTCTCTTACTGATTTCTGCATGCTAGTTCTGTCAGCTCCTAGAGCATGGAGGGCTGCTGCAGGAGCAGAGCTAAAAGCAGGAGCAGGCTTCTCCAGCTCCAGAGTGCGTATGCCCAGTTTCTCAAGCACCCAACTGCCACTAGCTTTCTTGCACATTTTCACTGTCAATGTTGTAGCAAGTGCCTAGATGTGGAACTGTAATATAAAGTGTGGATCTGAACCTGCTAACTTTTACCCAAAGAAAGAGATTTCATTTATGATTAAAGCCAACAGAGTGCTATTAGTGGGGAAAATCCACAAAACAGTAATATAAGCATACAATTTAATTGTCTCTAAAAGACACATGAGGTCTGGGAGATCAGTGGGTTAGAACATTGAATGGTTTTTCTTAGTGACTAACTGGATATGTGTGTATGCGTGAATATATGTATGGGGGTTATATTAGGTGTTAGGTCTGGAGCCTCAAGTGTCCTTAGCTCATGTGGATAGGAGCACTGTCAGCCACGGCCAAAACCTGGCGAAGGCTTTGGAGGCCTCACCGACATGGAGTTCAAAGTCTCTCAGGTTGAAATGAACTTAATTTGGTTCCCACATTCACATTAATTTTAGACATGTTTTGTGAGGGCCATCTACTGATTTTATTTTCGGCTTGGCCTCTCAGCTCAACTAGGCTTTTATCATACTATCCTTCCCTTCTGTGTCTGTGTATCACTGGCCTCATAAACAAGTGCTTCTTTTCACTTGGAATTGTCAAATCACTCCATTTCAATGAAACCCATTTCTTGATCAAGTTAGGATCATGATGATGTATAACAGGCATCTCCCTGTAATTGGCTTTCCTTTTTTTTTTAAAGATTTATTTATTTATTTTTTGCATAGAAGCTGGGGTACAGGCCAGAGGTGTGGAGCGGTGAGATGGTTCACCAGAGACAGAATGGGGAGTAGAACAGGCAGATCTACCAAAATACACTGCTGAGGGGAGCAGCGGGCAAGGCAGGAGAGGTCTGCTGTGCCATGTGGGAAGCTCCCTGGAGGGGCATCTCACGGGTAGCTGTCGACAGCACCACAGCGCTATGCTTAACTGTTGCACCACCAGGGAGGCCCTACATGGCTTTCTTGTGAATGTTTTTTTTTTTTCTGGCACCTCAGAGGTAGAGTTTTCACCAGGCAAAAACTAATATCTCCAAGCAAGTTTTTCACCAAGCAAAAACTAATATCTCACTGTCATGGTTCCGAAGGGGCTTTTCTGCCATCCACTGAGCCATAGCTGTGCCCCATCTTGCAAAGTCTGGATCTCATCTCTGAAGCTGGAACTTTCCTTAAGACTTCTAGCTCAGCTCTAGGTGAGTGACTGCTCTTTTTGTCATCTGGCATTCCTTCATGCTTCAAAGTTCTCTTTAGTACTTACTAGCCAATTTTCTGTCACTTCAATCTTATATTAGAGTTTAACTTTTAACTTTATACTTTAAAAAAAAGATTTATTTTTATTTATTTATGCATAGAAGAACTGGGGTGTAGGCCAGAGGTGTGGGGGGTGTGAGAGGATTCACCAGAGACAGAATGGGGAGCAGAACAGGCTGATTGACTGAAATACACTGTTGAGGGGAGCAGCGGGAAAGACAGGAGAGGTCTGCTGTGCTATGTGGGGTTAGCACCCTGGCTGGGATTGAACTCATGCTGCAATGGCTGGTGATAGCTTGATAGGGATAGCTTGATATCTCTGAGAATTTAATCCCTGTGCTACCAGGGTGGCCCTTTTGACTTTATGTTTAACTTTCCATATTCAAATGCTTGGGTGTTTCTTCTGACTAGATCTCGATTCATAGTCATTTATTTTTTTCTA
Source organism: Scalopus aquaticus (assembly GCA_004024925.1). Lineage (NCBI taxonomy): Eukaryota > Metazoa > Chordata > Mammalia > Eulipotyphla > Talpidae > Scalopus > Scalopus aquaticus. Next base: position 83,786 of record PVIJ01005559.1, on the reverse strand, counting down.
CTACTCTACAAACCTAATGCTATTCTTAAGAGGCAAAGACTTATTACTCTTTTATTTTCCATTATTGTTATTATATTTTTACTATTTCTTATTTTAGTTTTTCTTACTTTGGGGCAAAAATAAAATCTTCTTGTCCTCATTCTTTCACCCTGGCCCCTTTCCTTAATCCCCTGCTGCTAAACTCCTGAGGAGTTGTCTATATTGATTGTCTTCAAGTTCGCTTCTCCTTTTTTCTCTTCAATTCATTCCAATCAGGATATTTCCTCCAGCACATCAAATAATGCATTTTTGTCAAGGTAACCAGTGATTTCCATACTATTAAACCTGCTAGCCAAATTCCAGCCTATTTGTTTTACTTACCAATGTATTTGACACCGCTGACTATGACATTTTTCTAGACTCAACTTCTTCATTTGGTTTCCATTACATCACACTCTTTTGATCTTCCTGCAGACCTCATTGTTAACTCATCTCCTACCCTTCTTTCTAGCCTTGTCATGTTGGGGTGTTCTAGAATGAGCACTTTTTATTTCTTGATCTTCTTCTGTATTTACTCACTTAATATTGTCATCTAGTAAAGCATATTGTTTCTATGTCTAGGCTTTTTTCCTGAACTCCAGATTCACGTATATAATCTCCTACTAGATATCTCTTCTTGTACGTCTATTGGTAATCCACAATTCCGTGTGTTGAAACAAAATTACTAGTCTCATCTTCTTTACCCACCATCTTTCCCATTTTGGTTGATGTAAATTCTATCTTGAGGCTTAGTTGCTTAGACCAAAATTCTGGAAATTATCTTTGATATCATTTCATTTCTCATTGTCCATGTCAAATCCATGATCAAATCTTTTGGCTCTGCTTTCAAATAAATCTAGAATATAAAATGCTCATAAATCTCTGAGACCTTAGACATGCTGGGCCCTCTGATCCACTCCTCAATTACTTTTCTATTCAATTTCATGCTGAAAGCCATGAAGAAAGACATATTATTCTTCTTGCTATCCATCTAACACGCCAGGCATTTTTTGCGTAAGGGTGGTGTTGTTTTTTTTTTCCCAACTGCCCTCTGTCTCTAGGTCATCTGCCAGATACTCAGCTAGTTTAAAAAATTTTTTCATAAAATATCCTCTTCTCAAGGAAATCTACTTCAAACACCACCCCTCATTCCCTGTCTCCCTTAACTTGTTATGTATTGCTCAGATACCAGAAATTTTCCTTTAAGCATTTCTTCATTTTGATCTTTATTTCCTAAATCAGTGATCTGCAAAACATTTAAAGGGATATATTTACTCTGAAATAATTTGTACCTATGCATTCTATAGTTGTATGTGGGTATATATCTGTAGGATATATAGAGTTTCCAATTCTGAAGATTCCTCAACATACAGTGATGCAAATTTTTAGAGACTTGGGAACTATAGTAGACAAATGCTAAAAAGAGAGATGATTGTTTTCCAAAATAATAACAATTTCTAGCATTTATAAGGAACTTTTAATATTTCAGCTACCATGAACAGTGAACATTTAGTAAATGTCAGCCATGTTCTAAGTGTTGTTAATTATTTAATCCTTGCAGTAAAGCTGTGAAGTAGTAGTAATATATCTGTCTTATCACATAGCAATTTTCTTTTTTGGGGATAGAAGGAGTTTGATTCCTTTTTTGACTCCAGCTTCAAAAATTTTGTGATAAATTTGGTAATAGCAGCATTAGAACACAAGCTGTTTTATCTAATTTAGCTAAAAAAATGATAATTAATGATCAAAAACTGCTGTGAATTACTGCTCTCCCCTTATGTTTGGTAAATATAACTCGGTAAACTTTGGTTTTGACAGGTGGAAGGATGACTGCTCACTGAAGGATTGGTAAACTAATATGTTATCATTTTCTACTACAGTATGCTATCTGATTCTACACTCTCTTATTTTTCCCTTTCAGGAAATTTTATAACCATATTTTCTATCATATATATATGTATATCATCTGCTATATTAAGATCACCATATCTACTATCATTGCATAGAACATTATGAGGTTACGATTTATGTAATAAAAAAGTGGGAATACTACATTGTTTAAAACCAAACTTGAAACAAAATTATCAGTTAGTTTATCTTTTACAGTAAAATTGTGATAAGGTCAATTAGGAGGCAAAAAATAATTGCAGCAAGAATGCTTGCAGCAAAAATCTCACAAGACATGTTATCTATGGAACATGATGCTGCATCATGTTAATATACAACCTTATTAGTTAGTGACTTAGTGTCTTTATTTTATTGATAAGGACCTGAGACTCAGAGAAGTTATTTTCAAACAGTCATGTGAATGACAAGAGGTGGAACAAGGGTTTGGAACCCAGGATAGTTGGAGTTCAGAGTTGTTATTCTTAATCTCTTGGTTGGATTAACTTCTCTGGGCCCCTGACATCTGAAGGAGAAAGAATCCAACCCTATGGAAGCTAATATGTGTGTTACTTTCATTTCAATTTTTAAAGGCCTAATTGTGCTTTTCATGGAGTCAGAATACTTGGGACATAACTCTGACTTTGCTGCTAGCTGCATGATCTTGAGTGAGTAAGTCAATTTCTTCAAATTATGTTCCTACATTTTCAAAAAGAGATAATAATACTGAATTTACAGTAAGGTTATGAGATTAAATGAAATATATAAGTGCAGAATATAATGCTTGGAACATAGCAGGTGCTCAAAAACCTTTAATCTTCTAAGTATGAAGAAACAAAGAGAGCATCTTTACAGATTCAGGAAAGCGTGGGCAAAGTAGACAATCAAAATACTTCTGGACTAAAGGTTTTTTCCTAATATTTTAATCATTTAATGCTTTTACATGAGCATTAGGTTGGGACAACCTCCTAGAACTAGGTATGATAGAAACGGAAATTATTACAAAAAAATAGGATCTTTCAAGTGGATTGCCAGTTTTCTCCCTTTATTTCCCTTTGTTGATGATGTGGCAAAAATTGTAGAATTGGATAGAAAGTTACATGCAATTTCCTGAAAAATCTCTTCCAACTGAGAGACTGTAGGAGTCTATGATTTAAAAGTTGAAAGAGAAGACTTTTCCTTCTCCCCTTCCTCCCTCTTTTATTCAACACCTATTTATCAAATGCCTAACTGTGTCATGCACTGTTCTATATGCTGTAGACACATAGAGTGATGATAGAAAGAGAGCAAGTCCATGTCCTCATGGTCTATATATCTTAATACATTTGCCGGAAGTAAACCAATGAAGAATAATATAATAGCAGGAAGTGATAGAGGCTATGGAGATAAATCAGGGTAAAGTAATAGCAGAGAGTTAGGGGACTGTGAATGATAGGGGACTCAGAGAAGTTCTGTGATAAGGGGAGACTGACCATAGAACTGAATCAGGTATGGAATGAACTATGTAACTGTCAGGGAGAACATCCTACTTGAGCTGATAGTAAGGGCAAAGACCCTGAGGCATGATTTGCATAGGGCATAGGAGAAACAAAGCTGCTGCCAGAGTAGCTGAGAGAAGGCTAAGGAAGTATGTTTGGAGATGCCATCAGTGACTAGATCATGTTAGTTTTTATGAGTCAAGGAGTGGATTTTGTTTTTCATTCTAAGTGGTATGAGGAGTCATTGCAGGATTTTAAACAAAGGAATGAAATAATTTGATTTACATTTTCAAAAGATGCCCATGACATCTTCGTGGAGAAAATCATCAGAAGAGAGAAGGGTCAAGAATGATGAATAATGATCATTCTTGTCTTTCACTTTTTACATCAACAAACTTCTATGTCTGTCTTACTTTTTGACCAACTATCCCTGGCTATTCCATTCCATTTGTCACCACAGTTGTGTGAGCAAAAGTCAATATCTGGTGGGAGAAGGACAGTGAGTTCTCACTGTGACTAAGCCAATATGGAGAACAAATCAGCTTGTCAGTTGTCCCCTGCTCTGAATTTTTTTTCATACTATTCAAAGCTATCACTTGAAAATCTGCAGTAATTGGGCCTCCCTGGTGGTGCAACAGCACTGTGAAGCTATCCGTAGTCACTGCAGCACGAGTTTGATCCTGGCCAGGAAGCTTCCCACATGGCACAGCAGAGCTCTCCTGCCTTGTCCAATGCTCCCATCAGCAGTGTACTTCAGTAGATCTGCCTGTTCTGCTCCCCACTCTGTCTCTGGTGAATCTTCTCACCATCCCACACCTCTGGCCTACATCCCAGTTCTTGTATGCATAAACAAATAAATTTTTTTTAAAAAAAGAAAATCTGCAAGAATTATCAAGAGAGAAGGAAATGGAGCTAATGGGAGTAGTTGGGGCCAAGAGAAGATGGAAATGTGGAGACAGTAACCACATAAAAATTCAAAGAGGGTTCCAGCAAAGTTAAGATTATGACCGCTACCATCTTTTTTCTCTAATAAATATGAATACTCATCAGAAATAAAGCTTTTATAAGTGGAAATTTCTCCCGATATTCTGGGATATGGAGAAGACCCAGCATCCTACAGTGGAACAAGAACAAGAGTGTAAAAAATTTAGTCAGGGACTCACAAATGAGTTGGGAATGATGGAAGGAAGGAAAATGGGAGCAAAAAGGATCTGCCCAACATGCTAAATTAACCTCTCTACTGTCAGACATTGAGCTCAGATGAGTAGGCTTGAGGACAGCTGCCTCAATTTCATGCTCATTACTGATTTTCCTCCAACATGGCAAGGATAAAGGGTGAGAATCAATCCTTGACTCTCCTCTCTCAATCTTCTCTATATTCAGTTTTCTGTGAGGATGCTAAGAACTCAGGTGGTTTGTGTGACAAGAAAAGATCTGAAAGCATCTTTTGATATCCAAAGTTGTGAGTGTGATATTTCAATGCATCTTTCATCTTGACAATCTTCTGCCCTGTGGCTGTACTTCATGAGAAAAGACTATTGCTCCAGGATGATTAATCAGTAACTGACTCACTCTCTGTGACTGGAAATGTAGCACGAGTCTGAGTATGATAATGCAGTTTCAAAGCCCTTTGTTTATGAAGTGTTTCATCATAATTTGAAAAATCTACTTGTTTTCACATAAACCTATGAGGCTGGTTATTGTCACTGCCATACTAAAGATGAAAATGTGGAACTCGGATAACTCCTACAAGGTCATGTCAGAAGTTATTGGCTTAGTCACGATGAGAATTCACAGTCCTTGTCTCATCAGATTATTGCCTTTGGCTCACATAATTATGGTGACAAATGGAATGACCAAAGATAATGGGTTAAGTGACACAGGTATAGAAGTTTATTGAAGCAAAAACTGGAAGACAGGAGGGACCATTATTTATGCAACAAATGTATTTGGTGCCATACTGTTAAGTCACTAGGACAAGTAGAAAAAAGTTTTATATTTACTTTTTCATTGTTTCTATTACCTGAATACTGTCCTTGCTTTTAGGTTTGTCAAGTGACTTCATGGTGTCACTTCACTGGTGGAAATAACTTGAATAGGACTTGAGTTTCCACGTTTCATGCTCAGAGGATAAGTGCTGTAGAGGCTTTAACAATTTCATTTGCTTTTCCTTTTTAGATTATTATAAGATATATTGCTCTGTTGAGAGGAAAGGAAATTGAGTGTGAGGACAAAAATGATCAGTCTATTATTTTACTTGATTTTCTAACATGGTAATTAACAAAAGGAGGTCTTTATATTATTAGGTAAGTGAATCACAGACAAACCTTGAGATAGAGTCTGAAGCAAAGCTCAAGCTTTATGATCCAGAGAAGGAAATTATTTCACTCACATCTGATGCTGCAGATTTAAAAGTAAGGTCTTCATTGTTCTACTTAAGTTGCCACCCCTTCAGTTTTGATAGGACTGAAAAAAGGCAAGCAGAGGGTGACAGCTCTATCACAAAGCAGACCAGACGAGTTACTCATGACTGATGGCAGTAACACATCTTGTGAACAAACACAGACAAGACTAACCTATAGTAGAATAACAGTCTTCTTAATGCCATGTATAAAAGAGTAGGAAAACATTCCTCATTTCACATCAAAAGTAAGAACAATTAGAAGTAAGAGAAAGAACAAATGCATAGTAAATGTGAAAAAAGCCTTGGGAATCACATGTCAAATTGAGATGGTGCAAAGGAAAGTTGTTCAGTCTTTTCTTCCCTTGGAGAAAAAATCATCTATAAGACAATCCAAGTATACTAACTCACTGATGCTAACTTTCCACTACTTCAGTATTATTTGTAACTGAATATTTTTGGGGTGAGATGTAAAACTGGCCTGGGTAGGTCCCTCCCTTTGTTTTCTCATGGTGCCTTGCATCACACACACTGGCAATTACAATATCGCAATTGTCTTTGTCCTTATATATACAGCCCTCCCCTGCCTCCCCCCCCCCATTGCCAGATCTAGGATAATTAAGGACAGGAATCTTGTTAAATCGCTCAGTGAAGTATCTCCAGTGCTGGCAACACTATGCTTGAAACTTAGTGCATTAAGTGGTGGTTTATTGTCCAAAGGAATTAAGGTGGATCAAGGAAAGGGAGGTATAGATAGGAGAAAAAGTAGATTTTTATTTCCCAAATGTAATCATTGGTACTGTTTTAGTATATTATAATTGAGATGCAGAATGTCTAGGTTCTAAATTGAGATTTGTCATCTCAAAGTTATGTCATGATAGGATGTTCCTTAACCTTGCCTATGTGTGGGGACAATAACACTCACGTACATAGGTGGATATATAAGGAATATAAGTACGTAGAAAACCCAGAAAAAGTAGTTCAAATATGGTAAGGGTTTATCTTTTACTCCTAAAGATAAATCAGTTGGAAGAGAGGTAGTTCAGGACTGTATGGCAGGTTGACTATCCAATTATGACCCAGGGTTCTTATATCCTTTGTTTTAACCAAGTGTGGATTGTATCTATGGTTACCTGTAGGGAAAATGAAAGAGTCGTTAGGTTTTTCTGCCCTCCCCTCAATGATAGACCTCTGCAGGCCTATACGTATGCCTGATGGTGGGCACCTGGAGTAGGGTATGGGCACACCTGAGCCAGAGACTGGGCTTATAAGTGGAAGAAGAATTAGCAGCAGCAGCAGCAGCAGGAGAAAACAGTGGAGCAGAGGACTGTTTGGGGTGCAGTAGAGAGACCACCAGAAGCCACCAGAAAGCCTAGGAAGAGTAAAGATTCACTGGGGTCTGGCAGGCCTGCCAGCCTCCCCGCTCCCTGGCCCCAGTGCCTGCCCTGTACCTGGTTGTCTCTCTACAAGAGACCAATAAAAGCCTAAAAAGTCACCGAGGGCTCCAGAACTCCCTCCCTTTAGAACCGTCTGTGCAACTCCATGGAGAACATGTGTTCCTGGTGTTTTCCTCCACATTACCCAATAGCTGGTAGAGCTCCAGCTATTGCATCTACCATCCAGACAGGAAAAATAAGATAAACATAAGCAAACTCCCCATGACAGTAATTTGCTTTGCTTTAAGGAGATCTTTCCGAAGTTTCAACCCCAAAATCCTATTTATATCTTATTGGCCAGAACTGTGTAATATGAATCCTCCATCTGGATAATGGTCTGGATCTTTGATTTAACTAGGCATATTGCTACCTCAAAAAAGGTTATCATGTTAGAAAAATTGAGGACTGGCAATTAGATAGGCAATTAACAGTGTTGGACCTTAAGGACACACAATGCTCTCTCATCAAATGTTGCTGTTTAAATTAAGCTTGTGATTGTAATTGAATGTGTAAAAACATATAGAAATAATGAGTACATAGACTTGAACATTTGATTTTCAAGATGTACCTTTTGGGTGGCTTCCTAGCTTATGGGTAATAATAATGCCAATGTCTTATTTACCATGAATGTGGATCTTTACATATATTCACTTATTTACTCTATAACCACAATTATGAGTAGTTGTGGCTATTATTTTCACCTTGTGGATGAGGAAAAAAAGATTTAAGTAGTATGCTACTACAAACACCAAGTGGTGGTGCTAGGTGAGATTTAATCAGTCCATCTGTGATCTTAAAAATAATGTAAATGAGAGAGTATCTTCTAATAAAAGTGAATTAAAAAATGGATTTCCTTTAAAAATTTCCCAGTTCCCCGCATGGAATATGCTAACTACGAAGTCTTACTAATGCATTTAAACTTGTTGTTTCTCTTTGATACCATGTTTAAAATAAGGAGAATAAATAGCAGACGGTGATATCTGTTAGAATATAAACCCAATAAGGAAAAAGACTGTCATTTTTTTTTGTCTGCAGTAAGTGCCTAATTTAGTGTCTCAAATATTATGAAACTACTTGGCAAATCACATTTGTGAGGAAAGCCCACACTTTGACTTTCCCAGCTATCAAACTTCACATAGAAATATGCTGCAATTTAATAGCTTCTTTTACAGATAGAATTTAAATTCTCATCTTTAGTCAAAATGACAGTGTGCATTATATATAAAAAAAAATTAATGGTGAACGATCACCAACCAAACAGCTTGTGAGAAAAGGCAATATCAGATTGCATGCATATGTGTGTGTGTGTATATTTATAAGCACTCATGCTTATATGAGAAAAAAAAAACCTGATCATTTTAGAACATATGTTGGGAGAAAAGGACATTTCTCCCGTAGTCTTCAGGGAAGATCTAAGTGGTAGGGGCTGACTGATTATGAAGAGGTACATGTTGTCTATACAAGGTCAGATGAAATAAAGCTTTGAGCCGTTTCAGTGTTAGGATGAAGGCAATTGAAATGCAAATGAGAGTGTAGAGAGGGATGTAGCAATAGTTGTGTCTGGACTCCCAGTGGCAAAATAATGATCAGGATTAACCCTGTCTGCAAAGACTGGAGAGGGGATGATACTTATCTCCTTTTCGATTTCTCTTGCCAACCTACCATGGATAAGTGCAGGGTGTGTAGCACTTGTATCTGCTCCTGATTGGCTGCCTTCACAGCCTGTGAAAGGAGAGGGAAGGGTAATCAGTAGGTGGGTTCACCGGAGCAGTTTCACAAGCTGGAGACTGGATGCTATTTCTATGATAATTAACCCCAAGGGATTGCTTTTCCTCACCTTTGTATTTTGTTAATTAATGCCAAAAATGTTGACCCTTCATTCTGCCTTCAAAGAAACTCTTCTGCCAGGGCTGGTGGTTACAGCTTTTAGTCACACACACTCAGGAATCAGTAAGTACTTCCCTGATCGGTTTGCCTCTTTTCCTGTGGGCTTTTTGGTACTGGTAGCTTTTCTTTCTCCATGTTTGGACCTCGACTCTCATAAAAGTGACTATGAGGAATAATGGAGGCCGCCAATTCTACTCAAGCCCTCTGTGGCTCTTGTTGGGTAGTTCATAAACTGAATTTGTTTTAGGGTTGGTCAAGGGTTCATTTGTTGCTTGTGGGGTGGGCAACTCCACTATGAAGTGAATCTCCATAAAAAAGATTGTCATTTTTTTGTAACATATTATTCATGTGGTTATTTTGAAATTATTAGAGCAACATTCTTAACTAGACAAAATCATGGAAGTGTAGGAAATCAACTGCCTTTTGAATTCAGTAGAAAAGAGCTTTTTAAACTTTTATCTTGTCATTGCTTTGTAGTTATTAAAAATGTGTGAAATTTACATGAAAATGTGTACTTCCTCAAAGACTAGCTGAGATGAAAGAGCAAAGAAGAGGGTAGTGATAATGATTTATTTCTTCCTAGAAGTTTTACTCTGTATGCTTACTTAAGATATTGTAAGCTATATACACTGCTGTTTGGAATTTCAAAAACATCTACTTTTAAAATTATAAAAAATTACTTTCTTGGCATTAGATTTTGTATTTGAGCAAGACTATTCAGATTTATTTCCATGGTAACAGGATAGAAAACATTGAAACATTAGCTAAATCTAATTTTTTTTGATATTAAAAGAAAACAGCTACTTATGTGTCTTTAGACTTTCCAGTTCTTAGTATCTTTTTTCCCTTTATGAATTCTAATACCTCATTAGGTTAGATGGTATTAACTAGCAATTTGTCATAATTTAGGCTGGATGAAATTTTTCTAGCTAGTTATTAAATAAATGGCAGAGTAAAGAGGTTGAGAAAATGAGCTTGTAGACAGAAAGTTTCAAAGAATAATGAGAATGGATTTTTTTTTAACTATTCACAACTTGTCTATCCAAAAATAATTTGGAAGTACAGTTGCATTCATACAATCCTGTGGTCACAAATCTTTCTACTTTACCTATGAAAGAGTGACACTCCATTCAACAAATATGTATGAAAAATCTGTTTTATCAGAAGAACCGTGCTAGGCACTAGAGAATGAATGAATGAATCAGAGATGTTTGGCTTCAGAGAACTCATAACCTAGTGATATGACAAATGGGAAATAAATAAATCATAAAAGCACAGGTTTCCCCTGCTATCCAAAAGTAGTGTTCCCATGAAACCTTTTAGTAAGCCCAAAATGGCATAAGATGAAGAAGCAATTACCATTAATTTATATGGAAAATATTTGGTGCATTCCCAGATGCCCCAAACAACCTGCAAATCAGAGGAAAGTTTAACACCTTAAATCTAAAACAACACCAACATGTAGTAAACACAGAAATGATATAATAAATATATGACTTTTATAAGTAGTTCCCAAGGAAGGCATTTGGGGCACCACTGCCTCTGGAACAGCTGGTTACAAATGTTGATTGTCATGAAAGCAGAAATCATCTCCACATTTCTTTTGGTTAGCAAAAATAGTTACTAACGTCGTTTGTAAAAGTGACATTAGGAGAACTTTTCAAAATTGGGGCATGGGGGTCACCTGTACTTAGTGCTCTTGTGTGTGTATGAACAAAATGCTTTGTAGGTCACTGATTATAGGAGTCAAAAAATCTTGAGGATTAATTCTGGAGAAAGCATTTGTTTTGGGTTTTGATAATAAAAAGTTAGCCAATAAGGGGACTTCCTGGTGGTGCAAGGGATTAAGTCTCAGCACTGTGAAGTTTACTGAAGCCAATGCAGTATGAGTTCCATCCTCAGCCAGGGAGCTAATCCACATGGTGCAGCAGACCTGCCCACTGTCTAGCCTGCTGCTCCTCTCAGCAGTGTATTTCAGTCAATCTGCCTATTCTGCTCCCCACTCTGTCTCTGGTGAATCCTCTCACCCCCACACCTCTGGCCTATACCCCAGCTCTTGTATGCATAAATAAATAAAAATCAATTTTAAAAAGTTAGCCAATAACATGCTGGGTGGAAGGAATAAGGAGCTCAGAACCCAGAATTGTTAAATGACCTGTGTGCATGTGAATCTGGTGTGTCTGAATGATAAGTCAGATATCTTGTTCTTGTGTTCCTTGAATGGCTAGACTTGAATGTCCTAGGCGCTGTACAGATGTGACAATGGTGTTCGTGATGGTGGGTAGCAAGAGATGAGGCTGAAAATGCAGGTTGACATGTTAGAACTCAGGTTCTGTGTTCCCTCTCTTCTGCTATCAGGAGCACTGTGGGGAATTGAGAAACAACAGGCCAATGGAGGCAGCATTTGACTTTGTCATTTTTTGAAGTTTTCCATGCAAGTTTATAGAAAATGGTGTATTAATAACTCTCAGAACAAACGGTAAAATAAACTTAGAAAAAACTTGAAAATTGTCTAGCAAGCTGTTGACTTAGGTACTTTCTTTTCCCTCTCAAAACAGTATTTACAGCAATCCTCCAGGAACTGTTTGTGTAAGTGAACAGCCTCCCAAATGAACCTTTCATTTGTTTTGCACAGATTGAAACTGTGGCATTGCAGCAGGGAAAGACTGGGATTTTCCCACTCCACCTAAGTGATGGGAGCCATTGGAAAAACCGTGGCGGTTAAGCCCTGCCTGCACTAGAAGTTGCTGCCTGTGGCCAGCCTCTCCCTTGGTGCCAGCTGGGCTTTGAGCGCAGAGGTGGAGTGGCTGCCTAGACCACTGCCACAGGGCAGCCCCCAGGCTGCCAAGCAGCGCAAGGGCTGCAGGAGGCTGGCTGCTTGGTGCTCGGGAGGCCTGGAGCGGGCAGTGCAATGCTTGCCTTTTTTTGTTTGGATGTAGAATGGACCAATGAGGTGCAAGCAAAATGAATCAATCGCTAATTACCCAGCGCCAAATGGGCTGCTTGGTCCTAAGTGGGCCAATCATCACTTAGAATTGAAAAGGGTCCAATTAGGAGTTATCAACTAGGGTGGGGGTGAGGCCCTGAAAGAGGATATAAGGCAGGGCAGGCGCCAACTTGTGGCTCTCGTGCTCCTTCCACTGAGTTCCTGGCTTCCAAGGAAATAAAAAAGAAGCATCTGGCAGCTGACTTCTTTACTGAAGTGAAAGTGAAAAGCTTTGCAGTGACCGGGAGGTTGCCCCTGTTTCCGGTCCTGCCACCGCCTGAAAAGAGCATAAAAGGTCCTGGGCCTGGTGTCTCAAAGAGCTGTTTGTTGTTGTGTGGACCAACACCTCACAAAGAACTGTAATGCTGTTTTTTCTAACATCGCCTCTGTGACTGGGTGCTTGGCACCCTGTATCCAGGTCACTTTTGAGAGGTGTTGACTCAGTATATATGATCACCTGGCACTGCCTCTTGTTGCTGTCCATCCCAACACCTTCAGGCTGTGGTTGGCGGCTGCTGCTGCGTCATCTCAGAGGCTCTGCTTGTGAGCACCTCCGGCTGTGGTGAGTAGGGTCCCAGCCCAGTGCCTTGGGCTGTCATGGCCTCCAGGCCCTTGCTGACAGGGCAGCACCATGTTAAACAAGTGGCTTATTGTTTGGGACTTCTGGACATTGTGGACACTCTCTGAAGGTAAGAGCTGGCCACCAGTGGCCTTAGAAACTCTTTGTCTCCTCTGTTTGTTAAATAAACCCCATTATGTTGATCCCTAAGTCCAAGTGGTCCTGCAATTGTGTGTTCAGGTGAAAACCTACAAGGAGTGACCCGTCCCCTATTGGCCACTGTCCTTTGATCTGCTGTGGCTTCCCCATAGCCCTGTTTCATTATGAACTATGGCAGGAATTATGTATATAGTCATCACAAACGTTTCAATTTGATTACATGAACATGAATAGAAAATCTGGAATTTAGAAGATTTGGATTTTTAGGTTGAATTTGATTTATCATTTTGATTCAATCTGGATTTAAACTCATAAAGTTCCTGCAAATATTTTCATCCTACTCTTTTTTTCAAGAGGTAGAAATGACGTGTTTGCTTCTGGGGTTATATCCATGACATCTGTGTAGAGGCTGTAATCACTCAGGTTTACATTTGACAGAAATATGAAGAGCTCATGTGAACAAGTACATCTTTTCTTAGTGATACACTGAGTATTTTAGTTGTGAAGTTTAGATATAGCAGAAGACAAGTTGCCATTATGACATGGCAACAGTACCTTTTAGAATTTTCTTAAAATGTTTATAATGCAGTAAAATAGTGTCTTGGCTTATGTATTGCATTCATTTCTTTGGTTTAACTGAGAGATTTTAAGATTATCTCCACATGATAATCAAAATTTTTTCAACGAGATGATAACATTAGTACCAACAGTCATTATTGTTTTTTGTATAGGAGTTTAGTGACATACCATAGGCACCTAATTTAGCATTATTTTATTGGGATGTGAAAGAGAAACTGAAAAAAATATCAATAATTTATATGCAATATATTTATTTTGCTAGTCACTCCTGGGATCTTTTGTAATGTGACATTTGTGGTAGTTATAAAATGTTAGAGTGAAACAAGATCATAATAAGAATATTAACCTGAGGCAACAGATTATTTATAATCAATTTTAATGTAAACCTCATTATAATAAGAAAAATCTCCTTATGCTGATTACTTTAAAATGATAATTATAAGTCAGTGTTAATCATTGTTGGATGCTCATTAAGTCACAGCCTTAACCCACACTTTATTCAATTTCTTAAATGAAAAAAAAAAAAGGTCACTTTAAGGAATTCTCTTATGTTTCCATATGATGGTGATAGAATTTCCTAAAAGGAAAATGAAACTTCTTGAAGGAAATTGTCAGGATATGTATTTAACAATACTTAATATTTACTTTCCAGTGCTTGATTAAGAATTAATTACTGAACAAATGTTTACTAAGTGTCTCCTATCAACTCAATCTCATTCTATCAATGGGTATGGAGAATGTAACAGTAAAAGTTGTTGCTTTCATGAGCTTGTGTTCTCTAATCTATAATGGTCTATTGATGCCAAAATCCCAGTGGATGAAAGGCCTGTTTTAACTGCAGTGTTGATCCTGTTTTCCCAAGGGAAACTCTGATCAATAGTTGATTTCAGATCCTATATATATATATTTTTTAAAGATTTATTTTTTATTTATACATACAAGCTGGGGTACAGGCCAGAGGCGTGGGGCGGCGAGAGGGTTCACCAGAGACAGAGCGGGTAGCAGAACAGGCAGATCAGAAATACACTGCCGACGGGAGCAACGGGCAAGGCAGGAGAGGTCTGCCGCGCCATGTGGGATCCTCCCTGGCTGGGCATCGAACTCGCGTCGCCGCTGCCGACAGCTCCACAGCGCAGCACTTAACCGCTGCACCACCAGGGAGGCCCCAGATCCTATATTTTTAATAAGATGTTGGTTGCATTTGGAATTAGATCACAGCTATGTGGTGATGCTGGGGAGGCTCCATGGATCCACATGTCTGAGTGTTGCTCATCAAAGCTCTAGATATCCTAGGTCTGAGGTTCTTGAACTTTAGATACATATGAAACAACTTTTTGAAAAAGTAGTAATATTATAAACTTGATCTAATTATTACTAATCACTAAAATCACAAGCTTATAGATAATCCTAACTGTTTATTGGTATAGATGACACCTATGACCCATTTGAAATTGTTGGAAGATGTAAGGAATGTTGCTTTCCTGGAAAATTAGAATATTTTATCCTGTGGAAGTGGAAGAACTTATGCTCAGTGAAATGTCAGAAGGAGAAAGTAAAAAATACTGGATGATTTCATTCATATATGGGATAAAAATAGTTTTCTCTAAAACTAAATCAAAACAACGCATAGGAATCTCACTGTAGAGTTGAAGCTACCAGAGGGGAAGAGTGGGCGATGAGAAGCAAAGGGGGAGGAGACCCAATGAACTGCAGTGAAGGATTATGCCTGGTGGTGGGTGTGCTGTGGTGACATGCATCTGAGGAGGTGTGAACCTAAATCCCTAAATCATACACTATTGTAAACTAATGTTGACTCAATAAAAAAAATGCATTAATAAAGGAATATTTATACTAGTGGATAATATGAAATGTGTAACAGACCATATTTCTCTTTTTATTTTGGTATTCAGACAACTTTGCATTAATTTGATTACTAAGCTATAGTCATAAATTTGATCATTATATTCTAATTCCTTCCTTCATATCACTGAAAGCTGAAACTGTTTCTTCCAACTGATATTCCTCTGTAGTTCTGCTGCTTATTTTTTTAACTCATATTTAGCCATTGCCTTCTGTAAATGACCCCAAATACTTGGTGGAATGAGATATAAGTGAACTACCTCATAATTTAGATTTTTATTAATTCAGACAAATATGCTTTCCAATTTAGTCTAATTTGGGTGTCACTATGCTAAAGAGAAAAGCAACTTTCCTCATTTTACAGTAATCCTATTTTTGAAATTTATTTTTACTTAAGAAATGCTGAGAATGTGATTAATCAATATTGACATTTGTAATAGCCATCAGGAGTGGGATACTCGATTATGAAAATATGCTATGAAAAAGAAGTAGAGAGTCCTCGTCTAAGAGTCAGGAGCCTGGCTCTGTGTATACTCATGTGTGACTTTGGAAAAATCACAAACTCTTTGAAGCTGTTTTTTCCTCCACGGAGTCACATGACTTGGAGTAAAGACGATCCAGGGCTCTCTTAGCCTTATTTGCAGATTAATATAATTTTCAATATGATTTATATATTAACTCTTTTTCAGTATGTCTTTTTTTTTTTTTTTTTTATACATACAAGCTGGGGTACAAGCCAGAGCCGTGGGGCGGCGAGAGGGTTCACCAGAGACAGAGTGGGGAGCAGAACAGGCAGATCAGAAACACACTGCTGAGGGGAGCAGCGGGCGAGGCAGGAAAGGTCTGCCGCACCATGTGGGATTCTCCCCGGCTGGGCGTCGAACTCGCGTCGCCGCTGCCGACAGCTCCACAGCGCAGCGCTCAACCGCTGCGCCACCGGGGATGCCCCTTTTTCAGTATGTCTTAAAAATCAGTAGATGAATATATCTAAATGGGATACTTATATTTAATTGAAAAATCCAGCAGAAGATTGATTCTGACATTTAGAAATGGGCCAGCCCCAATTCTAAGATGCTTCTTACACATGGGATTGAAATAACAGATAAAATGTTGCTAATACCTCCAAAGCCCTACAATTTCATAGTAGTTATACAAAAGAGGATATGAATATGTTAATATGAATATTAAATTGCATTCACATAAATGTGAAGTTTTCATTTCTAAATTTGTCTCAGTACCTCATCCCTACACTCCATCTAGACTTCCACACACTTAATCCAGCTCATTCAGTAGATTCTTCAGGATAGACCTGAGATAGAGATTACAAACTAGTGTCAAATTGGTTTTCTAATGCTAATTTCTGAGAAACTGAATTCAATTTGGAGAATGTTTTTATTTCCCTTAATGACTCACTTAAAAGACTATGTATATAAAAGCATTTTTGTGGACTAAAAATTATACTTTCATCATGCAAAGTGATAATCTTGATGAGAACCTCAAAGTACTGTGAAGCTCAAGGCCTCTTGCTGAATATATGATGCAATCTTGTTGCCTAGAGAGGGAAAGACAAAACAATTTTGAGTACTTAACAATGGCCTCAGTATCCTTTGTTTCTTCTGTGATAAATGTTGAGAGAGAGTTGAAGCTGTCAGAATATGCCTGGGAGCAGCAGTCTTTAGACAACTGGTTAGCAAAAAGATCTTTAATCATGAGCACACAAAGCAGAGCCAGCACTAATTAATTTTTTTTTCCATTGCATTGGGACAACAAGCATTGTCATCAAGAGGGATGGCCACCATATATTTTATTAACATGTGTATTTCTTTGTCATGCTTATAGTTCTTAAGAAATGTTTATCTCAAATAGTGTAGTTTTAGGAATCACATTAGAGGAATAAAAATGATTGTGGAATTATAACACTGAAATGTATGACCAACTTTTTCTGTTTTGACATTCCGTTAAAGGTATTCATTAATGATTAGATAGTAATTTTTTTTCTTAGACTGTCAGGAGTTCACTTTTAGCAGACTAACTTGAGTAGCCACGATTTTTCATTCAAAAACTACTTTGGAGCCAATGTACACCCTATAGTGCCATTTGCAAAGATAAGCGAGGATTGGTTTTAATTCTCAGGCAACTGGAGACATAGTGTATCAGCCTGAGAAAGTGTTATTAATTTGTGGAAAAAGAACTACAAAAGATTATTTTCAACAGACTCAGTGTGGAAAGTGTTGAAGGAATGGTCTAGAAAAAAATGTTGAATGTACAGTATGGACAAATTACTGTGGAATTAGGAGCAATCGGGGATGGGCTTGAGGAAGGTGAACTTCCACTGGGTGTGATTTTATTATGTTCATGAGGAAGAGGTGGGACATTTCACACAAGTAAATAGTGTGTGTGATATTAAAAAGATTGGAAAGTAGAAATCTAGGGGATAGATTAAAATGGC
This sequence comes from Scalopus aquaticus, assembly GCA_004024925.1. Classification (NCBI taxonomy): domain Eukaryota; kingdom Metazoa; phylum Chordata; class Mammalia; order Eulipotyphla; family Talpidae; genus Scalopus; species Scalopus aquaticus. Next base: position 66,090 of record PVIJ01005559.1, on the reverse strand, counting down.
CTATAGGATATCATATGGTGATATTAGAGGGAGTCTGGAGACAAAGGAAAGCTAGACTGGTGTCAATGTACAGCATAACCTTGAAAAGTTGGGTAAGACTTTGGAATTCTGTGTTATAGGTGATGGAGTACAATCAATTAGGAGGAAAGTTATCATTTAGGGAAATCTCATGACAATATTTAGGAAGAGTAGGACAGGAGATCTCAAAGTGTGATCTGCAGACCCATGGGTCTCTCCAAAATCTTTTTAGGGATCTGTGAGAGCAAAATTAAAAAAAAAGATTTATTTTTTTATGCATACAAGAACTGGGGTATAGGCCAGAGGTGTGGGGTGGTGAGAGGATTCACCAGAGACAGAGTGGGGAGCAGAACAGGCTGCTGCTGAGGGGAGCAGCGGGTGAGACAGGAGAGGTCTGCTGTGCCTGTGGGAAGCTCCCTGGCTGGGGATTGAACTTGTGCTGCAGTGGCTGCGGAAAGCTTCATAGTGCTGAGACTTAACCTATTGCGCCACCAGGGAGGCCCATGTGAGAGCAAAATTATTTTCATAATGTTACTGGGAAAATCTGGGTCCTTTGCCTGACACTTGCCAGAAGCTAAGAAAAAAAAAAAAAAAGACAAGAATTGAATTCTAAAACTCCCGCTTGTTATTAGATTTGCCAGCAGACCTGAGACCAGTCAAACATCATGCCCCAAAGAAACCATTCTAACACCTCATCTCTGAGCAGGCTTCCACTCCAGGCAGTTAACAACTCTAGGAATTCATGGTGCTCAGCATCCTGAGAGGTCCCCCTCTTCAGACATCTGGATTTTAGGAATACTTCTTGGCCACTAGGACACAGCAGTCTCTGACAGGAATGGTGTCTATCACTCTTCCAGGAGCCTCCTGGTGTGGGAAGTTAACTCAAAGCAAACAGTTTTAGGTCATCCAATGTGTGAAAATGGAATGCTTCCAACATATTTTATGAGGACAGCATTCTATAATATCAAAAGCAAACAAAGGTGCCACAAAAAAAGTAAACTATAGACCAGTGTTTCAAAAAGCAAAGTGCTAAAATTTCATTAAAACCTTAAGCCAATTTCAATAATACACTGAAAGGATCATACACCATGACCAACTGAGATATATACTAGTGATTCAAGGATGGTTCAACATCAATATCATTCACCACATTAACAACAGGAAATGTAAAATTCATGTGATCATATTAATAAATGTAGTGAAAACTGAATCTGACAAGACTCAGTATCCATTTATGCAAAAAAATTTAAAAAAATGGGGATACAAGGAAGCTATCTCAACATTATAAAAGCCATAAATAATAAGCTCACTGTTAACATCATCCTTAAAGGCAAGACTGAACACTTTCCCTCTAAGATCAGGTACAAGTCAAGGGTGTTCACTTTCATCACTATTGTTAAACATAATTTTAGGCATCCTAGCTAGAGCAATTAGGCAGGAGAAAGTAATAAAAGGAATCCAAATTGGAAAAAAAGTAAAATCATCACTGTTTGCAGATGACATTATAAAATACATAGAAAACCTTGAAGACTCCACTAAAAAAAATTAGAAATAAGAAATTAGTATAGTAAAGTGGCAAGTTACAAAAGCAATATACTAAAGTCTGTTATATTCTTATATGCATAGAAGGAACTGGAAGATAAAAAAATCAATAAAACTTCCCGTATAAAATCACATCAGAAGAATTAAGTACTTAGGAATAATTTTAACAAAGGAAAGACCTTTGAGAGACCAGTGAAAACTGTAAACCATTATTTAAAGAAGCAAAATAGACACAAGGAAATGAAATATTTGGATAGGAAGAATTAATATACTAAAATGGCCATTTTACCCAAAGCAATATACAGATTCAATACCATCCCTATCAAATTTCCAATAGCTTTCTTCAGGAAATAGAGTAAATAGTATTGAAATTTGTATGTAGCCATAAGAGACTCTGAATAGTTGAAGCAATTCTGAGAAAAAAGAAAATAGAGGGAGGTACTATGCTCTCAGACTTCAAATTATACAACAAAGAATTAGTAATCAAAATTGTATGGTATAGGGATAAAAACAGACACACAGATCAATGAAACAATTGAGAATGCAGAAATAAACCCATATTTACACTAACAATGTATGACAAATGAACTCTGACTTCAATGGAGAAAGGAATGTCTCTTCAACAAATGGTGCTGGGGAAATTGTATGGTCATGCAAATGCATGACCACTATTTCACACCACCTTACACAAAAGTTAACTAAAAATGGATTCAAGACTTAGATGTAAGACTTGAAACCACAAAATACTTAGAAGAAAACATTGGCAACACAGTCTACAACAGTCGCTTCAGCGATATCTTTGGGGATTTGACTCTGGTCGCAAGAGCAACAAAAGCAAAAATAAATAAATGGGGCTTCATCAAACTAAAAAGTTTCTGCAGTGACAGAATCTGAAATAAAAATGAAGAGACATGTTACTGAATGGGAGAAAATACTTTCATTCTGTACATCTAACAAATACAGTGGAATGCTACTACCCCCAGGTGAGGGGGCCACCAACAGAAATTCAAAATTCCTGTTATCTGGAAAAAAAACAACACACAACCCCCCCCCCCCAAAATCCCAAAACTTCATACTTCTCCATATATGAGCTGCCTTGAAACTAGCCAATTATCTTCAGCCAAGTCCATATTTCTTTTCCTTTACTCCTTAGTCTACAAAATTGTTCTCAACCCTCCCCCCTCCCCCAACCCTATATAACCTTATTCCCTTTCTTACCTGGTGGGACAGTTTTGAGTTTATCGATTGTCTCCTTCCCAATCAACTTTGAATAAAGCTTCTTTCTTTTCTTAAAACCTGGTGTTTTAAGTGCTTAGTAACACTCTCACTAATAACCAAATTCACAAGTACCTTGATTTTTGTCTGATTGTCTAGCCTCCAGAATTATGAGTAATAGACTTCTGTTGTTTAAACTACCCACTCTATGGCATTTTGGATAGCAATTAATACAAAGGTCAGTGGATAAATATTCTCCTGTCAAGGTTGTTTTTTTTTTTTCAAGTTTGAATTTAACAAAAAACTGCTATCTTGCTTTGTTGTAAGAACCAGTACCAGTTTATTTTTAATTATGGTCAAAGACATATAAATTAAGTTTACCATATTAATAATTTTTAAGTTTACAGTTTAAGAGTGTTAAGTACATTCACAATAGATCTCTGGAACTTTTTTTATCTTGTACAACTGAAACTGCATACCTATTAAAGATTGATTTTCCCTCTCCATTCCCCAGCCTTTGCAACCACCTTTCTAATTTTGTTCCTCTGATTTTGACTACTTTAGATACTTCATCTAAATAGAATCACAACTTGTCTTTTTGTGACTGGCTTATTTTTCTTAGCATAATGGCCTCAAGTTTTATTCATGTTATAGGTGTTTCTTTTTTAGGTCTGCATAATATTTCATTATTAGTATATAGTACTTTTTTAATCCATTTATTTGTTAATAGACATTTGGTTACTTTCACCTCTTGGCTGTTGTGAATAATGGCTAATAAAGGGATTACTTACCTATTTATATCATGAGATAATGTAAAAGTGTGTTATTTCTAAGATCAGTGGGTTCATTTCAGTTTTCATGTCAGTGACAATGATGTAGAATAAACACATGTCAATAATATGATGATTAAATAGTTGGAAACATGAAAGATGATATTTAAAAGAAATACAGAGAAGAGACTGCAAAAACTGTGTCTAATAGCATAATTGACAAATCAATTATATGTCAGCTCCTTTCTATAATTCATTTGAATTTTTATATCTATTGTTATAGACAAGATCCTAATAGCTTTCATTAGGTGATAATATGATTACTATACCTTATAAAGTCAATTGCTAGGTTTTTTTTTTCTTTTAGATTTGCAAACTGGAAAGGAAAGATTTACATTTATATGAACACCCTATTCCTATACCCTCTCTCATCCTTGTTTAATCCTTTGTTACTATCATGTACAGAAGAACCTCTGATTTTCAATACTGTTGTGTTTTACAGACTAGATTATATAGTGAAAATATAGGAATGTGAACTCAATAACACATTGATATCAAACAGTTCATTCTAAGACGGTATAATTTGAAATGTTCAGCATGTAGCTGAGCATTATGTCACACACACACTTAATTTCATTTTTGTTGTATTAAAAGGGTAAAATTAAAAATAAGTAATGAAACTTAGATTGGAAAAGGTTATTTCAAAATTATTTAGAGTTTGCTAATGGAGTGGGTGGGAAAAACCAAATTCTCATACCAGTTAACTTTTATACCACCATTTTGCATTTTTATAACTTACTGTTTCAATTTAATTAAAATTCACTTTCTAGAACCCCTGGTTATATTGATAGTTTAGCACAACATTTTTACAAAATTCAACAAGAATACATAAAGAGTGGAAGACTAAACATTTCCATACTCTATTTTAAAAAAAAGTTTGGACCTATGTGACATAAGAATGCCAAACTGATACACGTGCTGTGATTGGCTCAGATGCTAAATTTTATTCAGCTGTCCCACTCACAAATGCCCCACTCACATGGCCTAATTGGTTGCAGCTCTGATGTGAATATTAAATCATGCAGTGATTTGAATTTAAAAGGAAGGACCCATAAAGTGATTTGATAGTATAGTGGACTGATTTAAAGGGGGTATCTACTTTACACTTTCAGGGTTCCTTTTGAGATGATGGAATACTCCAAACCCAGTCCATGCACTCTTTTCCATGGACTCTTTCTCATCTAGTCCCATAGTTTCAAGTATCTATATGGTAATGACTTACATATATCCCATATCTGTCTCTCCTGTGGGCTTACATCTATATATTAAATCTCCATCTCTGCCTCCAATTTCCATAGCAACCTTTCACTGCAGGCAACTCAGTTTTTTATTATTAATTCTCTGTCTATATTTCACTTCATATTTTAATGCATTTTTAAAAAATTGACTTCATTTTCTTAGAAGAAGTCTTAGGTTCACAACAAAATTAAGTTACAGGTACAGAGATTTTCCATATATCCACTACCTCCACATACGCACAGCAGCTCAATCCTTTTGACTCGTAAGTCATACTATGACATTTTCATTTTCAGAATCTCTGTATCATATATACAGTAAAAGTCACACTTTTCACCTATTAGAGTCTCAATGACCTGAAACTTGGCAACCTTTTCAACCTCATTTCCTCATTTCCTATTGTTGTTACTCTCAAGCTGCTCCAGACACTGGCTTTCTAGTCCACCCTTATTTCTGGACTATGTATTTGCTGTTTGTTCTTTATAGATTGTTCAATTATCAGATTTTCAGATGGCTTTTCTTTATTTATTTAGGTATTAACTCATTGTTGTCCTGCTCATTTGTCATTTCCTGACATACATTCTAAAAGAGTAATCCCGCTCATTGCTTCCCCAGATCTGGGGAAGTTTTCATCATAGAACTCTCAAATTCTCACTTCTGGTCATTATATTATGTATTGCTTTGTATTTGCCTGTCTGCCCCACTAGAACGTAAACTCCATGAAAGTAGGGACATTTACAGTTGTTTTCTACTGAATCCTCAATTGCCTGAAACAGTGCATAGCAAATTGGCTTGTTATACCAACTAGTTGGATAGAATAAACAGTAATGGATCAATTTTGTGTTATTTTTGAACGTTGAGTCTTCCATGTTTTTATGCTCAATTTTTCTGTGTCTTCTCTTTTCCTTTTTGTTCTTAAGACAATACTTCTGCACCAGTGGACTTCAGCTTATTGAACATATCTTTGGAATTCAATGACATAAAATATTACTGTATTCTGTAGTTATCTCTAACAATTTCTCTTTCATTCCCTCTTTCAACCCATAACCAGTGATTTCAACCTTAATAGTTCATCTAACATTCTTCTTAGGAGAATACTTTCTACTTATACACAGACATTATAGCCAGGGCTTATTAATTTATAATAGGTACAAGGAGTGGTTGGAATTGAATTTGTGAACCCATAGAACTGTGAATGCAAAAAGGTAAACTTTTGTGTGCTTCTGTTCCTATCTGTTGCATTTATGTCTTTCTCTTTGTAAGCAATGTATTACAAATGAAACAACTAGGTTGAATTAAGTAAACTTTAAGATACCTTCTTATCTATACAAGTCTATAATTTCAAGAATATTCAAGAATATGATTAATAACTTTAGAGAAGGAAAAGCTTTTGTCTTCTCCCCTCCCCATTAATTAACCTAGACCAGCACCTTACACAACACAAATATTTGTTGAATTTGAAAAAATTGTTGCAAATGGAAAAATAAAATATGGGTTATTTCTTTCACTATCTGAGTTAAAGAATAAGATAGTAAAATCTTTTTGCAGTAAATGACATAATAGGTGAATTTGAAGTTTGATTGGGAACTTGGAGAGTTTTTCATTATTATAAGAAAACTAAAATAGAAGTAGGTCAGAGATATTTGCTAACGCTAATTTTTAAGCAGATTTGCTTTCATTTATGTGAATGTCTCAGTCTTGAGGAGAGGAGGTAGTTAAGAGTCATAAGATACTATGTTTTTGTTTTAAAACATTTTTAATGAACTTAAATTCTATAAAAATATCAAGCCTTGATACATTACCATTATGAAGACTTTCACCATGTAATGGCATAATGAGAGAAATTTCCTTAGTATCATTAATTTAAGTGGGAAACCAGAGAATTCTAGTTGTCCTTTTCAGAGCTGAAATCATATTTGTTATTGTAAGACCAAATGATACCACTAGGTGGCATGAGTTGCAAGTTGAAGGGAATAGTGTTACCAGGGAAAAAAGTAGAGCAGCTGACATAAAGCTTATATTTATATATTGGCATATTATACTTGGGAACTCTTACTAAGGACAATATGAATTTTGTTTGGACCTTTACCTATGAAATGCCAATAAAAAATAGAATGCAGGTATTAGGTTCATTTAAGAAAAATTAAAACAAAATAGTTTTTAAAAAATGTTATAATTGAAGCCATTGAATATTGAGTTAAAAAATTTGGGGGCCTTCATGGATAAATGAAGCTAACCCCAGGCAAAACTGAAAATGGTAGATTAACTCCTCTCTCTGGTATCATGTGGGAATCAAAATAAGTGGTTCTCTACTCTCTTCACATTTGGAAAGTCCCTTCTCCCAGCTGCTCTCACTCTGCCACCCCCAGCTGCTCCATGGTCTTCCTTGTGGGCTAGCAGCGAGCTCATTTCACTTGTAATTCATCCAAACATGCCTATTCTATGTCTCATCCTCTTGGAGTCAGAACTTTGAGTTCTTTCTTTATATCAACTCATCGAGAAATAAACCCATGTCCATACATGAATGGTGTTAGGGCTTAATGGGAGAATTAGCTCAGCTTTGTTTCCTTCTCAGAGAAAGAACATTTTCAGGGATGTTCTACTGGTCATGATCTAAGCAGGAAATAGGTGGACATGGGGTCAGAGAAGAGAATATCAACTAGTGGTGGGAACCCCCCTGGGACTTTTGATAGTTGGTGAAAATATGGTTGCCATGGAGTAGGAGTCTCCGGCAGGAACTGTGGACATAAATATATAGATTGTGGTCACTACACACTTGAAGCTCCAAGCTGCTGGAGGTGTGATGGTATTGTGGGGTTCTAAGAAAAACTGAGCTGTATTAAACCTTTTAAGAGTTTATTTGAGCAAAAATTAATTCAAATTGGGCAGCATCCAATCTAGCAGGTAGAAAGGAGTTCAGAGAAGCTGGTCAAAATGAATGACTTTTATAGGCAGAAAGGAGAGGGATAAAGTAGTTATACTAGAAAAAATGTGGATTGAGGGGGTCCAATGGTTTAGGCTAAAGAACTAGGTGCTTTGATGGGGGTGGTGGTGTGCTGATATACATCTGAGGAGGTGTGAACCTATTTGTTAAATCATACACAGTGTTGTAAACCAGTGTTACCTCAATAAAGAAAAAAAAAGGGAGAAGATGTGGGTTGAGGGTTACTCTCTTTCAGGAGTATCAGGGGTCTACAAGGCAGATTACTTAATTGGTTTTGGTCACATGATTCCTGATGGACTGATTTACTGTTGCATTTCTGGGAGAGTCAAAACTAATAGTTAAATCTATAGACACAGGGCTTAGTACAAATTATTCCATGTTGGAACTGTTGTTTTGTTTTTTAACAGTGTGCAAAGGGATAGCGCGTATATAAAATATTCAGACTTTCCCTTCACAGTCACACGTTTCCTGCTGTTGCTTTCAATTGTGGAGATTTTAAGCAGAACTTAGAAGACATGGGAACCTAGGAATGTGAAACGTAGAGATAAGCATCTCAGTGCAAAACAGGGCAGAAAAAAATTAGAGAAGGAATGTGGAGGGTTAAATGAGGATATCCAGCATAGGAAACTTCTGAAGATTGGGCCTCCAAGCTAGGAGTTTCAACTCACAAGGTTTTTTGGCTATGTATTATTCAAAGTTTCACTCTAGGCAGATCTGCATTCTATATATATATATACTTACTTTTGTTTTGAACTATATTCAATAAATACTAGTATCTCTTTATTCATGATTGTCTTTGGGTATCAACAAATAAGTAACTGGTTTATCAAGATATTTGATTTCTAAAAGGCATCTCAAGTGCTTTTCTCCATTTTTGTTAGTAGTTCTTAGTATCTCAAAGAAGACAATGCCATATCCTCTTTTTTCCCCTAAAATAATTGCCTTGGAAATGCATATACAAAGAAAAGTAGGTAGCATTTACCGTGAAGACTTAACAATTCCAGTTTTTGTACCACATGCCCTAAACATTTACTAAAGGAACAAACCTTTGAACCAGAATACATTGTAAATACAAAAGTGTTAACACAGGTAATTTCTACTGTGCAAACTCAAGCTGTTTCAGTGGCAGAGCTGTGATTTGAGGCCCCTGATAGGCAACTTCTTTTTTGCCTCCATGTACTTTTACACAGAAGAAAGGAACTTTTACAAAGAAGAAAAGAAGCTGCGAGAGGGACTTAAGCATCAAGGAGCTCACTCTGGATGTCTCCTGGATTTGAGTCTGAAGGTTTCACAAAGAATCGAGTCCAAGCACAGTTTAGTAATCGACACACTACAGATAGTTCTGTTCTACTGGGCCTTAAATAAAACTAATTAAAACACAATATGGATTTTCTTGCCTTTTTTTTTTTTTTTTTGGCTTAACATGTCTGTAGAGAATCTAGTCACTAAAATTTAGAAATGCTTTACCACCCCGGACAACTTTCTAATTTACTGAGAAATTTTACAAATAATTAGGATATCATTCACCCTCTGATTTAGACCTTTAGATTCTCTTTGTTCTTAGCACCAGGTTGCTAAGCATCTGGGTGAAACTAGGCCATCCATGGAACTCTTACTTTTCACTTTAAACACTCTCCAGGCAAATTTACTTAGGCTTATTGTCCCAGCTACCAACACAAATGACCCTTGGGTAAATGTTTTCCCCAGATTCAAACACAACTGCTTCATAACCAACTTTCAAAATCTCCTTTTCAGACAATGCCACTACAATCGCCTATGAGTAATTGTTAATGCCACCTCCTTGCTCACTTCTCAGCAATCTCACTTCTCATTAACTTCCACTTATTTCTTCAATACTGCTAGGATGAAGACTCTTCCTCATACCACTATACCCATACCATTCTACCACTCCTCTGTCAAATTATTTTCCCCTGGCTGTGCTGAATAACTTGCTCTTTTTCAAACTAGGAAATTGATCCTCATATCTTTATGTTGGCCTTTTCATCTTTTCATTTTATCTGCTTTCATTGATTAGCTCAAATTTTTGTTTTTCCGCAAAGAAGAACTGGGGTATCGCCAAAGGTGTGTGTGTGTGTGTGTGTGTGTGTGTGTGTGTGTGTGTGTGTGTTTGTGTATAGGTGTATGTGTGTGAGAGGATTCACCAGAGACAGAGTGGGGAGCAGAAACAAACAGATTTACTGAAATTCCCTGCTAAGGGGAGCACGGGCGAGACAGAAGAGGTCTGATGCTCCGTCAGTGGTTTATGTTCCTGGAGATAGAGGTGGTAGTGCTGAGACTTAACCCCTAGGCTACCAGGGAGGCCCTGATTAGCTCAAATGTTAATTCCTCTGTGATGTGAAGTCATGGCTGATGTCTCCAGGTAAGCAGCCCTAATCTTTCTCTTGGTGCCTATTGTGCTTTGTACATATTTCCAGTATGTTATAGCAATTCCTATTTTACTGTATTGATTATTTCTATGTGTCTCCAAAACCCTAAAACTCTTTTAGGAATTGGGACTAATATCTATGTATCTCTAATAATCATAATTGGCATTGAATAGATGTGAATTATTAAATGAATGATTATACAGGTGTAGGACCATCCCCTTGGCATGGAAACAAAACACTCATATTCCACTGGTGAAAACCAGTCATATGGCCTCATTTAATAAAGGGAAGTTGGATGGGAAATAGGGTTTATCTAATTGCTATCCTACAGCCATAGTAACTCTGTCATTGGAATGATATGTGTTTGGAAATTCATCTTTTAAATAAAAAAAATTATCATTATGTAGTGAATCCTGGTAACTCTTTCAGACTTAACATCCATTTTTGTATATTCTGATATTAATATAGCTGTATGTGACTTCCTTTGAGGGATTTTAATCTGAAGCATGTCTTTATTTTCTATAATTTTATATTAATTATTTAGATGTGTCTTGCAAAGTGCATGTAACTGAACACTTAAGAAAATCTGACATGACAATCTTTCATTTTGGTATATTTAAACAATTTAAAATTTATACTTAAAATGTAATTTTATGACATACTTTGACTTAATTCCTCCATCTTATTTTATAGTTTTTATTTGTCTTTTTTATAAAGTTATTTTTTCCTACCATTTTTTAAAATAGATCAGGATATAAGAAATTCCCTTTTCCCTTTAGCTACAGTATATGCATAACTTTCCTAGCTACTTTCCTAGCTAATGCAAAACTATTTTCCAAAATGACTTTGACAATACTCCACTAGTAGTGCATATGGATCTTCTTTGCTTTACTTTTTACCAACATGTGATATTGTTTGACTTCTGTTATTCTTGGCAATCCAGAATATGTACAATGGTATCTCAATCTGTTTTAGTTGGCATTTATTTGATTACTGATGTTGATTTTTAAAAAAAAATATATTTAGTGGCCATTAAGATCCTTCTTCTCTAAAGTGTTCATGTCTTTAGTCCATTTTTTCTATTAGTCAAGCGGTTTCTTTTGTAATAGTGTAATAATCACAGAAAAGAGAGGTTCCAGGTTCCCCACCCCAACCAAGGGAGGGTATAGCTGAGGAGGGAGGAGGACCAAGAGAGATGAAACTAACTTGGAGGAAGCACATGGAGCAGAGACGTGTGGAGAAGCCGTGCTTGTTTCTTGCCTTGGAATTACACCAGGAACTTGGGACACAGGGAAGCAGACACTTTAAAGAGACAGAAATATGGGTAAAAGATCTTGGGGAGGCTGACAATGGCAGCCTTTATCTTGACTTGGATTTTGATTTTACCCCTTTCCTTTCAGACTTGCCTGGCCCCTTCTGCCCCTTTTCTATGGATCCCCACCAGAAGGCCCCTTAGACTTGTGGCACTCTTTTGGACCTCAGTGACTCTGCTTTGGGCCAACCCTGTTTGGCTGTTCATTTTCTTATGAGAGGATGGGTAACTTTTGGTGTTTCATGGGGAAATTTTTAAATTACATCCTTTTTCTTCTTGAAGCCAGTGTGCACTGTTAATTTAGTCCTTGAACCACCACATGTTATTGTCCCAAGAAGCTATAAAAAGGAATTCATAGACTTTTTAGGTAAATAAGCAGAGAGAAGCAAACTTTGTTCAAGAAAGTAAAGTTTATTAAGAGGAAAGAGAATAAAAGCAAAAAGTTCAAGGCCGTGATGCTAAGGAGGGGCAAAAACACCCTATGGGCCTGTGTCTAGAGGATATTTAAACCTTTTTTCTATATTCTAAAATCTCGTCATCCTCTTGGTGATTAGTTCTCTTTCAGTGTTGTACTTCCCTGGCAGTTGTGTCAGCTTTAAAGCCCCTGTCCAATTTCTTTTAAAATTTACTCTCCTTATTGGCCTTAAAATTTATAGCCCTCATTAACCCTCCTGGATTTCTGACCTCATCTCTGGAGTATGTTTTGGTTAGCACCTCTTAGAATTTACTGTCCTTATCTCAGAAGATTTTAACTATCTGGGAGTTCCTGCCTACCTGTCCCTGAAGCTGCCTACTTAACCCTAACTTGCCCTAGGACTCATTCTCTTCTCTCTATTGCTCATTAATTATATTAAAGTTATTTTATACTGGAGATGTTACATACCAGAGTATGTTTTGTCTTGATGTAGCAGATGGCACAACCCATTTAGAGTAGGCAGGTTTGGGGGTTCTGGGGTGCTTCTCACCCTGCCCTGTAGCTGTCACATAAATTAGTAGCAGTGCATTGTCTTTTCAATACTGGTCCTTTGTCATAGGTGTTGCAAATGATTTTTTAAATTTGTGATGCAATTGCTTCCTTTTCTATGGTGTTTTTTGGTTAAATGATTTAATTTTAAAGTGACTAGATTTATCTTTTTTATGGTTAGTAATTTTTGTGTATTAGGATATCTTTCCCTCCCCTGTGATCTTAAGATATTTTCCTACATTTTTTTTTTTTGAACGTTTTATACTTTGTTTAACTTGTAAGGGACATCAGTCTCTGGCATGAGGCAGAGATTTTTTTTTAATTAAGAAAGCTAATTATCATAGACCATTTACTTATGATTTGCCATAATACCTCCTCTCCCCCAGGATGTAATAATACCTGTAATATCATACACACACACACACACACACACACACACACACACACATATGTGTGTGTGTTAATTTTGTATCCTTTTTTTCCTGTTTCATTATTATTTTTTTTAAGATTTATTATTTATACATACAGCTGGGGTACAGGCCAGAGGTGTGGAGTGGTGAGAGGCTTCACCAGAGACAGAGTGGGGAGCAGAACAGGCAGATCAGAAATACACTGCTGAGGGGAGCAGTGGGCGAGGCAGGAGAGGTCTGCCGCACCATGTGGGATTCTCCCCGGCTGGGCGTTGAACTCGCATCGCTGCTGCCAACAGCTCCACAGCCTGGTGCTTAACCGCTGCACCACCAGGGAGGCCCTTCATTATTTTTTTTTATCTATCCTTACAGCATTAATAAACAGTCTGATTTTCTTTGGCTTTATGATAAGCATCGTTTTCCTGTGGCAAGTTTCTTTCTGATTCTTCCAATGTAGCCTTAAGACATAAGCTCTTTATCCAGAAGTCAACATGAGCCCCCAGGGTAGGATTCGTTTAGTTACTAATTTGTCATGATGTATTCCTGCTTCTTCATTTTCTAGTATTTAAAAGACTGTTTTTAAAAGACAATGGTGTTTTTGGTCTGTAAGGATTTTTCAGGACTTATTGTTCTCTACATTGTCAGAAGAGAAATTCATCTACATTTGGCCAGGAGTAACAATCTGCATAAAAAGCATTTCCATTTTGAGAAATAGCTTAACATTTTTTTAGTGCATACAAAAAAGGAAGATAAGTTTATTTTTATATCTTGTCTCCATAGTCATACAATGCATTATTTTCAGGCCTTGATACGTTCTCCCAATTAAAGTAATACATTTGACATGGAATAATTTCAGATGTACTTAGTTGCCTACTGTTGTTTTTTGTTTCTATAGCAAACTCTTAGTAAAGTCTTTTGGTTGACGACTGATGTAGTATCTCAGAAGACAACCTTTTTAAAAATATTTATATATCCTTATGTGCCAGGTTCTATTTTAAATGGTTTATGTATGTATATTAGCTCATTTAATACTCATACAGTCCAATGAAGCATTTAGTATTACAACAGATGGATCAGCCAAAACATGGAATAATTAATTAGGTTGTGTATGATAAACAGCTGGTAAGTGGTGGATCTGGGATTGGAATCCAGACAGCCTGGCTTCAGAGTCAGCGATTTAAACCACAATGTCATGTATAATTCAGTTCATGTTTTCTGGAGTTTGTTATCTCTTTTAAATGATAGAAATTTTACTGATATTACATGATAGGAAGTTCTGAGGAGAAAAAATAAGAGATCATATAAAGTTATTTCACACCTGGTATTTGCAGTAATTTGTAATAATTTAGCCCTGATGTCTAATTACATGCAAGCAGGATTTAGAGGCAGACTACTGTATGCTCACATTACCTTTTGTTCACTCAACACCTTTGAGTACTGATTATAATGACAAGTACTTTCCTACATGAGGAGGTCCAAAAAAAATTGAAAGACATGCTTTTTTCCCTCCAGTTCTCAAGAAAAACTTAGAGTCTAACAGCAGGTTTGCTAAAATGCAGGCGTGGGTTCCAGTGAAAAGAGAGACTCCTCTGTAAGCACTTCCTTAGACAAGCATAGTTTGAGATATTTAAGAGAAAAGATAATATAAATGAAAGAAAACAGGAAATTAAATTATTTGTTTTGATCATTTGCTGACTTGTTCTTTTTTTACATATAGTAGTTTCCTATTTCCGTTTCTGGGACAGTATCCAAGGATTTCTTTTTTGCTTGGATTTGAGCAGTACAAATAAAATGTAGATGTGATAGATATTATTTTTTAAGATTTATTTATTTATGCATGCAAGCTGGGGTGTAGGCCAGAGGTGTGTGGGGGTGGGGGGCGGTGAGAGGATTCACCAGAGAATAGTGGGGAGCAGAACAGACATATTGACTGATGTACAATGCTGAGGGGAGCAGTGGGCGAGGCAGGAGAGGTCTGCCGTGCCATGTGGGAAGCTCCGTGGCTGGGGACCGAAGTCGTGCTGCAGTGGCTTTGGGTAACTTCATAGTGCTGAGAATTAACCTGTTGTGCTGCCAGGGACGCCTAATGTGATAGGTAATTTTGAACATGATAATTTCAGGGAAATTGGTGAGGAATGAAAAATAAAATGACATATCTTAGAGTTCATTAGTTGTCATTTTTCCTGAAATATGTAAAACAGAGAAAATAAAATTGAAGTGTATTCAAAGGAAACAGGGCAGAAGATTGCCCGCACAGTAAACATGATTGCTATGACTTCCATTCTGTTCATGGAATGGCTGGGGGAGAAAGGATGGCCTGAACAAACTCCACAGATAGGTTTTTACGAATCTCGCCCCCACCTCAGACCAGAGAGATCCAAGACACCTAAGACTACGAATCCCATAATGCCATCATCACCGAAGGGAGGATTCTGGGAACTGAGGGTGGAATTAAGCAGCCATGTTTTGATCTATAATTAGACGTGTGGGCTTTGGTGCTCTCTCTTGGCTGTTAACCTGGTTTTGTTGTGCCACTGGGATTCCAGCTCAGGGGAACTGGTAGGATGCCTTCACCAATTTCTTCTTTCTTTTTTTCCCCTTCCTTTTGTAAATAAACCCTTTATTAGGGTTATTGGGTGTGCCTGAAGTAGTGTCTTGTTATATGGCCCTTTTTTAGCGCATGGGTGAGGACCCACGGTTAGGCACCCCACTTTATATTGCGGCTATCCTGTAACAGAACCAACTTGTATATAACCATACACAAAGTATTTGTGGGCACTGGCATTTTTCACTACCTAATTCTTGAATAGTAAAATGAAAGTAAAACAAAGATGAAACCAATGAAAATATGAAGCTAGCACCAAATATCACAGGCGATAACATAGTTTCTTTTCATTTTTAGGTTATTGTTTAGTTGCAAGTTTTGTATTTTTGTATAGTTCCTTGGGTTCCTCTTCCAGTAGAAGGGATAGTTTGATATTATTCCTTCCATTCATTCCCTTTTATGTGGCTCCCTTTCCCTTTGTGACAAATACCATGTAGAACATCATTTAGTGGTATTCTGGTGAGATACAACACTTACATAAATTGATTTAGTTAAAAGAACATAAGTATTTTATTGATCTTCACACTAAAGAAAATGCATTTGTCATTACATTTGTTACATGTCATATTAGAAACCATACAAAAAAATTTTAGGAAAATAGAAAAAAAGAATTGGTACAAAATTTGCAAAGAAATATATATTAAATAACAAATTTTAAATAAATGCTAGCAACAAGAGAGCAGTAGCATCTCAGGAATCAGGAAAACTAGTGGAACTATGGTACACATCACTATAAAAACATTTCAAAGGGCTAGGAAACCTCCCCACTTGGAGTTTTGTAGGATTCTGAACCTTTTATTACAGGAATGGTAATGAAGCATCAATGAAGGCAGTCATGATAATAAAAGATCTTCAGGTCATCACTCCCTGTGGACACTAAAAAAATAGAGGTCAGTACTCATTCTTAAGAAGAAAATGAAAGGTGAACATGACTAATGCATATAAAGTTTGCAGTATAGAACGGGTGTACACATATATGAATGAAAGGAAGCTCTTCAAGGATGTAATAGTTCAAAAGTAAGAGGGCATGAAGTAGAACAAATAAAGACTGACATTTAAACATTATTAAAAGAGTGCAGTTCAGATGTGAAAATAATGGCCAAAGGTTGCCATGGAATTTTCTGTTTAGGAAGAAGAATTTTATTAGATTCTTATATATAACCATGGAACAATTGCAAAGTGTTGCAAGTAAGACCTGTATATTCTTTTATGAACTTTTATTTTCTATCCTAGCTTATACCTTTATAGTTTGTTCATAGGTAAAGATTATATCAATTGGACAGTTGACTGTATATTATATACTGAATTTAATTCATTGCTGGCAATCAATCATATATCAAAATATATTTTGAGTAAATATTGTTATTGTTACCACATGCTATTTCATGATTTTCATTATCTGTCAGATCTTGTCTCTACATTTTTGAGCATGTCCAGGGCATCTCCTGCGGTCTCACATATATGTCCTTTTTAACTCTTGGTGGCTATGAAACACATTTTACTTGCTGTTTCAGTGCCCACAGTCTCCTATTAGGCATAGCCCAGAGGTACCACCATCAAAAACCAAAGCCTTCCTGGTATATGAAGGCAGCATTTACCCTGTGGACCCTCCAGGGAAATGTAGGGTGCTCAACTACACACGGCCTGAATGCAGAGGTGGGAAGGTGTCTCTCTCCCATGGTGGATTTTGTTTGTCATGTGGATACTAAACCAGTGCTCCCTTGGTGAAGAACCATTAGAGATTTTAGTGAAATGATCACATACATAATTTTGTTTCAATATGGGATTGAGTAAATGGGTCAGGGCAGATGGCTTATAAGAAACATTGCTTTTTCTTTGCTGATGACTAAGGTTTTGTTACTAGACTTAGTTACTTACATTATTTGCACATATTCCTTCCCTAGAGGCCTGCTTCTCAATCCTGAGTGCAAATAGATTTCTATATTTTCTTTTAGTATCTCAAAGTCTTTCAGAAAAAATTTAGACATACCTAAAGTCCAGAAACAAACTACTGAGGTAAAAACTGGGTGATCAGGTTGATTGATGAGTATTAAAAAATAAAGCCAAACAAACAGTACAGAGAAGAGGTAGAGAAGAATAGGAACAGAAGAAGAAAAAAAGGCAAAAAAAACTCCAAAAAAACCTAAAACCAGAAGATAAAAATTAAAAGTAAACAGTAAAGCAACTTCCCATTCGATTTTCCTCCCTTGCTCCATATTTTGTCTTTCATTAATTCTTTGATTCAGATTTCTTTTAGCTTAATATTCAATATATCCCTTCTACTGGCATCAAAATTGATATTTCTTGTCAGATGGGATCAGTTAGATCCCACTAAAATCTTGACATTCTACAAGTTAGATAGTGGAAGCAATTTCATGGTTCAAATGAAATTCAGTTTTAAGCGGTAACTACTGCACACACATCCAGCTTTATTCTCTTTATTTCTGAGAGAATGCCAGACGCCTGATTTTTTGGTTATTGAAGAGAAAGAAATTCTCTTTATTGCTCTTTCTCATTCTCATTGCTCCCTGTTTTATGTTTCAATTTTTCTTGTTGGTGGCTGGTTTCATCTTTCATGTAATTTTTCATGGCATAAAAAATTTTTATTTTCAGGAACATAAGTCATTGTTTCAACCAGGTTGAGCGATCAGTTTTACATATTTCAGTGACATCAGTATAGCTGTGAACCCCCAAACATGGCTAAATTGGACTGTGTGAACTTTGGTTCCTTTTCTTTCTGGAGAGTAGAGCTCCTCACAGGCAAGATGAGGCAAGCCTCCGTTGCTGGGAAGCCAGCCATTTCTATGCTTGCATAGATTTCTGTCCTCAAAGAGGAGCAACATCTCATGTTCATAGACCGATGACTATGGTTGCTGCATCAGTGCTGACTATAAATGGCCAAATTAAGGGGATTATATCAAGCTTCTCTTCTAATCACTGAAAACTGCTGAAAAATTTATAGTAGTCCAGTTTTAAAATTAAGATAATTATAATTCATATGCAATTATGATAAATGGAGTGATCTTTTGTATACTTTGTCTTCTCCCAGTAATGTCAATGATAGTTTACAACAACCATGCATAAATGGATATGCATATAGTCCATCAAGGTTACTCAGAATTGATTGTACTCATACACGTGCATGCATGAATGTATTATATGTTTGTATGTGTGTGCATTTTAAGTTCTGTACAATCTGATCATCCTATAGGTTCATGTATCCACCACCACAATCAAGATACTGAACTGTCCCAACACCACAGCTCCCTCAGGTGCCATTTTATGGTCACACTCATCACCTCCCACCTGCCCCCCCTCCCCTTACCCCTCCCCCCCACTCCAATCTCCTTAAATGACCATTCACCTGTTCCTTGGTTCAGTTCACCATTCATTAATGTTATATAAGTGGAATCATACACTAGGTAACCTTTTCAAAAGTATGCTCTAATTTTTTAGAGCTGTTTTAGGTTCACTGCAAAATTAAGCATACAGTACAGAGATTTCCTGTATACCCTCTTCCCACCACACATGTATCATCTTACCCACTACCACCGTCTCCACCACAGCAGCACACACATTAAAATCAATAAACTTACACTGACACATCATTATCACTCAAACACCATAGTTTATATCTCTTATATAGGGTTCACTTTTGATTTGCATAGTCTGTGGGTTTAACCAAATGCATGCATATATCTACCATTACATTATCACAAAAATATTTTCACTGTCCCTAAGATTTTGTCCTGTTCCTATTTACCCATTTTTCCCTATTAATCCCTATAGCCACTGATCTTTCTACTATCACTATAGTTCTGTCTTTTTCTTATAGTGGATTTGGAAATGGACATTTTACATATAGTACAATTCTCGGGAGATTCACAAGGTCGTTGTGCATATAAACGATTTCTTCCTTTTTTAATTGCTTTTAGTTATCCCGTGGTATGGATGTACCATAGTACCTATTCACCTGTTGATGGATATCAATGGACTGATGCCAATTTTTGGCTATACTGAATAAAGCTGCTATTTTTTTGTGTGAGTGACTCGGCCCGCGAGTCCATATCAACGCTGTACCTGAGGAGGAAGCAGGGAGCAAGGGACAGGGGTACTCGAGAAAGTGGAGACAAGACAGGAGGTCTGATCAAGTCTCGTTTATTGTTCCCAGGGGAAGAGCATAAATAGGGTGAAAGTCACGGGGAGGTAACATTAGGTAATGCAGGGTGGTCCGCACAGGGATCCAATGAGAGCGTGGCACAGGAAACAATGGAACGGTCCCGATGACCTCAGTTTGGGAAAATGTACATGGAACGGAGAAACAAAAAATCCAAGGCCGTCCTTATCGGACCCTAACCTTATATGGGCAACTCAGGCAATTAGGGCCGTAACTCACTGCTAGGCGCCATCCTGTCCGATGGCTCCTGACACCTTGCCAGCTTTTGATGTTGATATTTTATTTTGGTCCTTTTGATAAATACATAGTGAAATTACACTGTAGTTTTAATTTGTATTTCCCTAATGGCTAATGATGTTGAATCTCTTTTGACATGCTGATTGTCATCTGTATATCCTTGGCACATATGCTTTAACAGAGCAACATTTTCGATTTTGATGAGGTCCAATTATCAGTTTACTTTGGGGGGATTGTACTTTTGGTGACAATTCCAGAGCTCCTCCCAGCTCTAGATTCTGAAGAATTTCTCTTTTGTAAATTTTTCCCTAAAAGTTTTACAGTTTCTGTCTTTATATTTGCTTATGATTCATTTTGAGTTAGTTTTTGTCTAACACATAAGGCTTAAATCAAGGGTTTTCATGTTGCCTATAGATGTTCAATTGACACATAGTCATTTGTTGAAAAGACTAACCTTTTGTTGACTTGCTTTTGTAATTTTGTCAAAGATCAGTTAAGCATATTTATGTTAATCCATTTTGGGGTTCTCTATTTTGTTTCATTGATCTATGTGTCTATTATTGAGGTAGTCTATTTCTGTAATCTAATTTGATGAATGCAAGCACTATATAGTAATTCACTATGGCACCATTTTAAGATCAATAGTTTATGGTCATTCCAAATTTTCTTATTTGTAAAAACTGAACTGGTGAAGAAACTAAAAACTGAGATAAAGAAGACAGTTAAAATTTTGTGGGAGCTTATAATTTCTTTTGCATCATTTAATTTTCACAACACTACTTGGTGGTACTAGAAAAACTGAAGCACAGAGAAGTTAAATGACACTTCAATCAGAATATGACTGTCTCTTGATTCAGGACAGTTATTGACAATGCTAGACAGGTCCTTCCAGTGACAGTCCTATTACTGTAGTAGCCCAGATAACATTGATGCAGTGAAACAGGACAGGTCTCTTTTCCTGCCCCATCAGATAAGCATTCTTACAAGTTTGTCTTCTTGCACTCTAAGGAAAAGGAATAAGAGGATAATAAGGAAATTAAACAGCTAAGGAAGTTGAATAGGAGGTGTTAACAAAGCAAGCTGGCGCTCACCCAAAATCTCCCAATGCTTGCATGGAGACTCTTGCCCATCTGCCCCCCCTTTTCTTTTCACTCCTGGTATAAATAGCCCTGCACGCTGCCAGAGAGCAGGACGGTGGTCTTTCAGACATGAGTCTGCTGCCCTCCTCAGTTTGTTGACAAATTACACTACTTTACTTCTCAAACTCTGTTTCCTTTTATTGACTGAGGGAAGCTGAGGCTGGCATTCGGTATCAACATTGCTCATGAGATTCATCTTTTAATGCCATTTTGAAAGTTTTCATCTACATTTTTCTGACAAGCTGATTCATTATATGAATAAATATGTAATTTAAAAACAAAAAGTGACTGCTTAAAAGTACACAGAATTTTCTGGAAGACATCTTTGAATGATATTTAAACAACTTTTCTACTTGATGATCTTTACTTTGATAATATCTACCCTATTTTTGTATGACTTTTTAATTACTATAATTTGTTATTATTATAGTCAAGTTATAATCGAATTAATAATATTCAGAAGATATATCCTTAGGACCCTAGACAATGTGTGTTAGCAAATGGCTATCTTTCCATGGTTTGATTTAAATTGCACCTCGAATACATAGAAATTCTTGTTTTAATCCTTTCAGAAATGAGTGTAGCTTTTTTTTTTTAATTGAGAAAAGGATAATGAGTTGTCCATGAAGCCTTTCCCACTTGAGTATTCTGACATGTTTAATGAATAGTTTATAGGGCCTCTCTGGTGGCGCAGCGGTTGAGCGCTGCGCTGTGGAGCTGTCGGCAGCAGCGTTGTGAGTTCGACGCCCAGCAGGGGAGAATCCCACATGGTGCGGCAGACCTCTCCTGCCTTGCCCGCTGCTCCCCTCAGCAGTGTATTTCTGATCTGCCTGTTCTGCTCCCTACTCTGTCTCTGGTGAGCCCTCTCGCCGCCCCACGCCTCTGGCCTGTGCCCCAGCTTGTATGTATAAATAAATAAATCTTAAATATATATATATATATATATATGTATAGATTTATATATCTATATCTATCTATCTATATATATATATTTAAAAAATAATGAATAGTTTATAAAGTTCTTTAAATGAAGTCAATTAAAGTCCCTGAAAAATTGCCTTAAAAATCTTTGATGACTTTATTACTGAGGTTATTTTATTGTTATAGTAGTATTTTCTTTCACTTTCACAGTATTGCTGACATTTGATATTTTTTGTTATCATACATATGTTACTGTCTGTGATAAGCTAAATAATGACTTGACCAAGGATGTCCATATCCTGATCTCTGGAACTTGTGACTGTGTTCTTATATGGCAAAAGTGACTTTGTGATTAAGTTAATGATCTGGAGGTGGGAATATTACCCTGGATTATCCCTAAATGTAATCACAAGATACGTTCTAAGTGGGAGGCAGAGGGAGTTTTGACCACAGAAGAGGTAGTTGTGGTGATGAAAATAAGAGATTGAAATGATGCAAGGAAGTGGAGAGCCATAGGGGATGTAGATGGCCTCCAGCAGCTAGAAATGAACAAGAAAGGTTTCTCCCTAGACTCTTATGAATGTGGCATCCTGCCTTAACTTTAGCTCTCTGACACTGATTTTAAATTTCTGGTCTCTACAACTACACATAAAAAGTTTATGTTGTTTTAAATTATCTAGTTTGTGGTTTTAGCAGCCACACAAGAAATGAGGTATCATAATTTTAGAACAGTTAGAGGGATGGAATATTGCAAGGGTTGTCTGGTTAAAAACATCTTGAGGCCAGAAATTTCTGAAATTTAGTTTAAGAAGGTTGATTGCACAATTATTTCCCTTTTGATATGATTATCTTTCAAAATTTGGCCTGTTGCAGCATTGTAGGGATGCAGTGTGAGGAGAGCCTATGTGATGCTATCCAAGGGAAAAGGTGGGATTGCAGGGATCAGGAAGGGCCAAGAAAGAAATTTAAAGGTACAGTTCAGAGAGTTAGCACTCTTTAAAAAAAAATACAGAATCACCCATTAATCTGTATAAGTTTTGTTTAGACATGCAGAAGATTTTATGAATTCTTTTTGTAATTATTTTTATTTTCTTACATTGTTGTTCATTTTGTACAATATTTGATTTCTCCCCTCAGATGTAGCCCCCATAAATCTCCCACCATTATGTCATCTGGGCACCATCACCATAGTCCCTTGTGCTCTTCCCTCCCCCTACCCTGCTGTATGCCTCAGACCTAGTTTGCCTACTAGGTTTGTCCTTTCTTTTTTTTTTTTAAACTCTTTATTCCGTCTCCCTATACTCCTATAAATGAAACCATCTGGTATTTTTCTTTTTCCTTCTGGCTTATTTCACTGAGCACAGTCCCTTCCAGCATCATCCATGTTGCTGAGAATGGGATGATTTTATCTTTTTTGATTGCTAAATAGTATTCCATTGTGTATATATGCCAAATCTTCTTGATCCAGTCATCTGGTTTGGGTTTCCATATCTTATTTATTTATGATATCTTATAATAAGATAAAATATCTTATTTATTTATTCCATATCATATTTATTTATACATGCAAGCTGGGGTGTAGGCCAAAGGTGTGTGGAGGGGTGAGAGTATTCAACAGAGACATTATAGGGAGCAGAGCAGGCAGATCAACTGAAATACATTGCTGAAGGGAAGAGTGGGTGAGACAGGAGAAGTCTGCTGTGCTGTGCTAAGCTCCTTGGCTCTGTATAGCTTCATAGTGCTGTGACTTAACCCGTTGTGTCACCAGGGAGGCCCACCTTAGTATCTTTTAGTTATCGCAAAGATTGGTCATCATTGACTTCATACTTGCCCATCTAATGGCTATTCTGTAGTCATTAGTCCGTGATTTCTGGTCTGCTCCTGGAACTACCAGTTCTCATATTTGTCTGATTCATACCCTGCTCTGTATTGTGTGCTGGGATCTGAGCCTTGTAGGCAGTGCTTTGGGGTCTGCTGGGACGTGCTCATGGCTGGGGTAAGATAAGGGGAACCATTGGCTGGAAAATGTAAAGTGACCTTTCTACTAATGCCAATAGTGGAATCATCCCTGGGTCACTTTCATTGTTTTCTTTATTCTTTTGAATTTTAGACACATTTAGCAGCCTTTTCAAAGGGTTTTACATTTTGATGGATGCACTATATTGTAGTGAATTGTTCACTGTGTTCTCTCTCTTCATCCTCAAATATATGTACATTTCTTAATGATTGCAAGCTCTTGACTTACTGGGGGCATAAATGTTAATAGCTAAATGAATGGGTAGAAGTATGGGGTGAAGTAATAGAGACTCACCCTCCTCCGGGAATGTTCAGAATCAACTTTTCCAGCCACTATGGAAAGCCATGTGGAGGTTCCTCACTACACTATTCCACTCCTAGAAAACTACCCAAAGAACACAAAAACACTAATTTGAAAGGAAACCTGCAACCCTATGTTTATTGCAATACTGTTTACAATAGCCAAAATATGGAAACAACCTAAATGCCCAAAGCAGATGAATGGATCTCTTGATATATACACAATTGAATACTGTTCAATGATCAAAAAAGATAAACTCATACCATTTGCTGCAACATGGATGGAGCTGGAGGGATTGACACAAAGAGAAATAAGTCAGAAGGCAAATATAAATATTGGATGATCTCACTTATAGGAAGTACATAGGGAAATCAAATAAGGTGTCAGATAAAGACAAACTTTGAAAGCTGACCATAATATGACACAACAAAGAGGGAGTGGGAAAGGGTGAAAATTCAATGTCTTAGTATTTTGGGTGGTATTTGTATTTATTACTATGAGACATAAGTCTTTCCTTCTATGCTTTTAAATGACTCCATCTTCCTGTTATAAAACTCCCAATAAAATAAAATCCCATCTTGTTAGATAATATGTCTCCTGCTTCAAATTACAAATACAAATCTAACTGCAGCTTCACCATCTGCTTTAACATTGTTACTGTAGTCCCAGAGGACAAAATGTCACATATCTGTTGACATTCCTTGCAGTACACCTCATCTTTGTTCTTACCAGATATGTGAAATCCCATGTAGGAGAGAAAAACTGAGCTGTTGAGATGGGGGCAAAACAGAAGCCTTTGATTACACTGTAAATCTGATATGCAAATTTTATCACAGTTGCATTATTTACTAAAGTTCATTTTGAGGCACTCGGGGATGTGATTAATTTTAAGGGCCTTACAGGAAGTTGTCTGCTGAATTTAGCAGCCCTGTGGGATAAATGAACCTGTCTGCTTTCTTACTATCAAGGGGATTTTTAATATAAAATGGAGGCAGAGAGTTAGAGTAGAACATTGTAGTATCTTCTTTTTACAGAAGCATAAACTATACTAGGAAGTGAGCTATAGGATAAATGGGCCCACTGCAATATAGGTCAAGTTAATAAAATAAAATTATTTTTAAAAATTCTATCTGTTTGTACTCTTTTATGCATCGTAAGAATGGTTTGTGCCTCTTGGAGAAAAGATTCTATCTATCTATCTATCTATCTATCTATCTATCTATCTATCTATCATCTTTCATCTATCTCTTCTGTCCATTTATCTATGTATCTTTTTAAACTATTCTGGTTTTCCCCAGTCATAATTTAATTAGTTCCTTATAAGAATTTATACTCCATAACATCTTCAGTAGTCCTTAGGGAATTAATATTGCAATGTGCTATTTTTAAATTGATGAACACGTTCTGTATTATTGCACAGCTAGTAAAATTTCTTTTAAACTGGATTATAAGTATTCAGAGAAAAGTAAATATAATTTCCTTTATGCATTACTCAAAGGTGTTAATGTTGTTCTAGATAAATATTTGATTGGGTTTTAATTACACCTTTTTTAAACAATAAAAGAAAATGGAGTTTCAGATATTTAGCACTTATTCATGCAGTCAAGTGTATTCAATCAGATTATTTCCTCTTCATGGGTAATTCCCTATGCCATTTATTTCATAATGTTACTGAGAATTTAGTTTATAAGGCATTTTTATACATGGTGGTGGTCGGGAGAGTGGGCAGATATTTTTCTTCTTCTTTTTTTTTGTTTACAGAATTATTTTATTTTTTCTCCTGAGCACACAGGAAAACATATTTCCCAGTACTCCTGAGCTCTTCCCATGGGAGGTGAGTGGAGATGATATGGAACACTTCCAGTTATGATCATAAAAGTCCTTGTGTCACCACCCTAACTCTTTCCCCACAACCAGTTAGGAGGTAGGGAAGTCTTCATGTGGTGGAACATACAAATAGAAGCCTTTGATTACACTGTACATCTGATATGGAAATATCCTGACTCCTGATCTTAACCACCTGACTATGTTGCGCAGGACATCTCCTGGCAGGAACTACAGCTTAAGATTTTATATGAGCAAGAATATTGTATTGTTTTATTAAGCTGCTGATACGTTGGACTTGTCGATCACAAATTACTGTTGAATAAGACAGATAGAAAAATCAATAGTAGGGATAGAAAGATTAAACATTGCAATGAGAGTAAAGCAAATTAGAGGGCTTTAATTGAAGTGCATAAAGGAATAATCAGAAGTAAGATTCCACTGGAGATGTTAGTGGTTGTAGAATTTTTTTTTTTAAGCTATAAGAATCTTAAGATGTGAGGCCAAAGATCCAGTTAAAACTTTTCTTTTAGAATGTGAATTTGCTACATATAAAAGAGTATATAGGGATATCTAATTTTGAAGCTTAATAATAAAACAAACACTTGTGAACTTATCACCCAGCCTAAGAATCAGAAAATTGTCATCATTGAAGCTGCAGTGGTATAAATTTTAGAAACATGATGAAAAAAACAAATATCAGATTAAATTTTAAATGAAAGCATTTTTATAAAACTCACAATGAGGTATTTAGCTATACATATATTTAGTTTTTGTGTTGCTATGTTGTGTTCTTTTATCCTAAACCTTCAGTAAAACCTTTTTTGAGTTTTGTTGTTACAAGGGGAAAATAAGATCTGAATTTAATGAGGGAATAGAGATAAATAAACACTTTAAATATATAGATACATGCGCACGCACACACACACACACACACACATACACACACACACACACACTTCTCAAAATGTATTCTGTGAACCAGCAGCCCTGGCATAACTTTGGATCTTGTTAGAAAGCACCAATGAGAAAGGGTGAATCAGAATCTGCATTTTTAAGGAGGTGATTTGTATGAATATTAAAACCTGAGACTCATGAAACTACAACACATTCTCCAGAGCTGTTCTTTCCCTTTTCCTGATTTTTTTTGGCCCCATACATAGTGTTCATCAATTATTTCAACACGGTGACAAAAGAAAACAACAGGAAACCAACATCAACTAAGCATCTACCTTGAAATATAGACAGAGTGTTACCCTTTGTTTCTCTCTGGACTCCCTGATTCTCTATTATAATCAGGCTTATGGTAAGAAGAATCACTGACTCATATAAATCCTTAAATCACTGTAGTTGCTGTTCAGAGACATGTCAATTGCAGTACTGACTTCCTGGGAAATATTGGTTGGGGCAACATAATACCATACTCCTGAAGAAGACCATGTATTATAGATTGGTTTTGGGTGCAGGAGTAACTGGAATGAAACACTAGTGTGTTCCCTTCTTAGATGAGATCTCTGTCTATTTTAAATGCTGGTTGTATTGCACATGGTAATGAAAGAACTTGCTGGCTGCGAATGCATGCCAGAAAGCATTAATTTGATCCAGTTTTTACCATGTACTGATGGATCCTGTCAGGCACAGGGCTTAAAGATGAGATTAGACATTTCCTTAACTAGATTTTAAAAAGACAGTCTCTTTGATTCTGTAAAATGAGTTGACATGTGGCATTAAACTCATTGCTGTTATCTGTCACAAGCTTTTCTGGGAAGAATAATGAATGTTAAACTTTATTAGAAATATGGCTCAATCTTAATATCACAAATGTGTTGGTAGACCAGAAAGGATGTAATTGTTTTATCACAATGACTTTGGTTTATGAAAGTGTAATTAATGGAAAAGTTAACTTATGGCATCAGAATTTCCCATTTAGGTTTTGAAAATTTAACAAAAACTTAACAGTGAAATATGCCAAAAATAAATCATACTTCATAACATAAAAGATTAAAGAATAAATGGAGCAACTTTTCACAAAGCATTGTATATAGCAATGTGTATTCACTACCACCTCCACAGAAAGCTCAGTGGAATGACAATATAGAGATGAAAAAAAAATCATAAGCCTCAAGGCCAAAAAGACCGGAAGAGGGAAAAATACATCATAATTTAGAGTGGAGAAAGCAGGTCATTCTGATTATTTATAGTTGCATCATTAACTATCTCAAAATTTAATGGAATAAACAACTATCTTATCATACCATATAATTTCTGTGGTCAAAAATTTGAACAGGGATCAGTTGGATGATTCTTTTATCTCTATGGCATTGACAGTGGTTCCTCAGGGGTATTTACCTGGCAGTTGATTGACCTGGAGTACCCAGTACTCACACACTTTAGCAGCTGGGAGTCTGGATCAGCTGCATCTCTTTCTCCTCTCCATGTAGTCTCAGGGTTTTACCATGTTGCCAGATGGTTGGATTATTTACCTGGTCGCACAGGACTCCTAGACTGAGTATCCAAGAGTAAGATATGGAAGCTGTTGCTCAATGAAGTCTTAGGTCTGACCACTGGTACTGCTTCATTTCTGCTATATTTTATAAGTCAAAGTAGAAGTCTCATTAGAACAAATGGGATCAAATATGTATTGTCATCTTAATTCTGTCACCTGCCTATATGAGTAATAACAGACTTAAAGGAGTAGAAAGAGTATGAAACCCTAGGCAGCAGTGAGAGAAACATGGAGGTCAGTTGAGTCCTGCCACAGAACCCCACAAAGGTTTAGGAATATTAGATACTTCTGCAAAAAAGGGGGAACAGTTAAAGTTGGGAAAAAAATAACAATTGGTTGAAAGTCTATATAGAAAGAGTCCCTGATGTCCTCCCACTATTTACTGAGACCTTCTCTGTGCTGACATAAGGTTTAGACATTTCATTTCCGAAGCGGTTCAACCAAACAGATCTGGATTTGGGCACAATTGAGAGTAGGGGAAGCATACAGAAACAAATAAATTGAACTCTATGTACTGGGCCATTTCCCCCCTCATTTCCTAAATCAGTTCTGATGATATTGGCAGTATTATTGATAATACTTCTCTGTATGAACAGGGGCTCCTCTGGCAAAATAGCAGCCTAAGAGAAAATAGCTGCAGAGGATGATAGTCAGGGGTTCCGTGCCATGGCACCATTAGATCCACACCAATGAAATAGTCAACAAGTCCCATCTATACATGACATGGCTACTCAGCATTTTAATGATCACTTTTGAAATGAGCAGACAATCAAGTATTGATGAACATTTGAGGCAGCTTCCTGACATACATAGGCTGAACCCAATACATTAAAAAAAGTAGAGTAAATAAAAATACAAATACACAGTTTAAAAAACACTATTATATCCCCACATAGATGATGAAAAAACATATTCTCTATATAAAACAAAAAGAAACATTGAGCAAGCAAGCAAACTAGAATTCTTGGTAATGAAAACTATAGGATCAGAATTAAAAATTCTGTTTGAAAGATACATTCATAGAAATTTCATGAATAAAATAACCAGAGGTGAAATATAGTAGAGGAACTGAAGACAATTACAAAGCAATTTCAGGTGCTTTCCCCACCCATACAACAGAATAAACAAAAAGAGAGAAGAGAGAAAACAGAAAGAAAGAAACGATTGGGGAGCTTTATCAGGAAAATATCCCATAGCTGAAGGATATGAATTGACAGGCTGATAAGCATCATGGTGGAACAACAGAACAAAAGTGGAAAAATGATTTACATTGTGTTATATCATCATGAAATTTCAGAATATTGAGCACAAAAAGAAACTCCCAAAATCTTCCAAGGGAAAAAATAATTGACCAGGATTCAAAATTGCACAGGTAGAAGACTCATGAGAGCAGGAATAAAACTGGATTCTCGAAGATAATGGAGTCATATTAAAATTGTGATTGAAATGATTTCCAATCTGGAATTCTATGCTCAGCTGAGCTATCAATCAAGTCCACAGGGAAAAACGACATAATGCTCTTAGCTGGTTAAAATGTGATCACATGCATTCAGGATCCCTGAAAGTTGATCAAGAGTGATCATCTCTTTTTATTATGCATTCCATTCTCAATTAGACTTTAAGGTTCCTAGGGGATATAATTTTAATTTGTAACTTGTTCTGCATAGCATCTGCATAAGATAAGCATTTATGAATGATGCTTATGAATAAATGGATTCTATTCTAATTTAAAGCATGATTATTTGAAGTGCTGAATATAATTGCATTGTTTTGGAATTTGAAAGTAACTTATTTCCTTAGTTTCCATTTTTTGATGCCATATCTTTTCTCAGACATTATTTATGATTATTTTATTTTTGTGTTGCTTTATTTTCCATTTATTTCCCTCTTTTTTTATGTTTGGATGTCTTTCCCTGCTTGTTCTTTCTTTATTCTTTTATCTGTTTCTATTCTAGATTTTTGATTTGTTATTACCATAAGGGTAATATCAATCTTTTTATGTCTAAAAAAGTCCTTTTTGGGTTTCTATTAATGCATCATCATTTATATAGGTTCTGACATTTTCTTCTTCAGCTTTAGCTTTTTTTTGTTGTCTGATACTATTTTTTGTAGTTTTTGTTCTGTATTCCTATTGTCACTTTGCAAAGTTTTGTGTTTTGTTCCTTTCTTTTATTATAGAAGGGCTCCTTTCAACATTTCTTATAGATTTTGGTAAACTCTGCCTTTGTTTTTCTGGAAAAGCCTTCATTTCACCTTTATATTTAAATGACACTTCTGTAATATTTTTGGCTGGCAGTTTTTGTCTTACTTTTGTGAATATATCATTCCACCCTCTTCTAGTTGAGTCTGATATTTCTCTTAGAGTTTCCTTTGAGGTTTGTGTGCTGCTTAATTTGCTTTTTGTGGTAGGGTAGGTAGGTGTGGTAGGTAGACTTAGTTTTTTTTTCTCTTTTTTTTTTCATTTCATCCAAATGTATTTTATTTTATTTTTTTATTGCTATTTATATCTTTTACATTTTGTATTCCCCTTGGGTAACCCACCACCAATTCAACCGTGATCCATCTCCATGGTCCCTTGTGTCCTATTTTACTCCATTTGTGCCCTTATCCTCCCCCTCTCTTGCTGAGTGTTTCTCTCTCTTATTTGGTTACCCTATATTCCTGTTATAAGTGAAACCATTCGATATTTTTCTCTTTCTTTCTGGCTTATTTCACTGAGCATGATCCCTTCTAGTTCCATCCATGTCGCTGCAAATTGTTTCTCTTCTTTGTTTACCTCAGGAGCTGATAGAGAAGGAGGGGAAGCTGGTGCTAAAATATTCCTTCTTGGTTTCAGTCCTGGTGAGGAGTGATATCAGCTCCAGGGGGATAAATCACTTCTGCCCTTCTCTTCTCTCTCCAAAGCAAGCTCTGTTCAATTCTTCATGGATCCCAAATTCCCACCCTACATGCTTTCTCTTTCTTTCTGCTGTGTGGGGCATTTTCCACCAAGCTTGAGTCACCTGAAAAGGACACCTGGAATGGTCTGCAGGACATTAGCACCCAGACACAGGCTACCTTGTACTGTCATCCAGAAGGAATCAGTTGTGGGGTGTATGCCCTGTGTTGTTTGTGTTACAGCAATGGCTACCACCAGACAAGGTGCCTAGACTCCAGTTCACTCCTGATTACTCACTTGGATTTTTCTGGAGGGATTAGGGAGCGGTGTCTCCCACGTGCTCCACCTACTGCCAAACTCTCAGCAGGTGAGTCCAGAATTGTTGCTGAAGTTCCTCTTGTCAGATCTTTCGGCTGGGAGTTGAAACCCTCCCTTACTATGTCACCAGTTATTGAAATCCTCGCTACTAAACCAGCATTCTTCTATATGTGCTTGTTCATTTGCAACACTGTGCTTGAAAAGTCCCTCTGATAAGATTTACCATGCCGAGTAAGTCAGTGGCAGCTCCTCAACCCGTCCCACAAGCCAGGGTAGCTGCCGCCCTGACTGTAGTTACCTTCACCTCTTCCCTTTCGAGCCACCAACCTCAGTACAAAAGCTCTGTGGAAAGCACTCTCTGTTGAGGAATCTCCAAAACCTCTTTTGAGTAAATTTTATTCTAGCTTTATTTTCCTTTTAGCTGTTTTTAAGGGAAAAGATGATCCAAACCTTTTTATCTGCCATGCTGTGGTTGGGGTAGGTTTTTAAATAAGGAATCTATCCTAGTTTGGTTCACATAATAAGTGGACAATTGCTTCTGAAATTGTGTATTGCCTGAGCTGTAATAAACTTGGCTTATGAGAGACTTGTTATGCTCAATATTTTTTAACTAAACATATGTTTTCAACAAATTTCTTTTACAGTTTTGTTTATGTGAAAAATTATGTTTGTGTGTTATGCGAGGATTCTCTGACCCAGACTATTGACTGATATAAGTTCCTTTGTGACTCAAGGAGAGATCAGTCCTAGGTCATCAGCCTACCACCATCAACCAAGTCAGGCTGTGAGCCTGGCAGTAGATGGCTTTTTGTCATTATGATTCTGAAAGTCATTTTATTCCAAATGTTGCATGGGGCAGATAATGGTTTTCTCCAGTTTTGAGGCCATTTGGGTGAACATGTATCAATGAAAATTTAATTATTTGACAATTGTTGAATAAAATCATCTTTAGAAAATAAACTTTCTTTAGAGCTAATTCTCCCATTTCCAAATTAAAAAAATTGTCTAGACAGTAACCCCAAAGTAATATCATTTAATTAAGCTGCCTATTTATTGCTTTCTCAAGAGACTTTTTTCTCACTCTTTCTATAACATTACCATGATAGCTCTTTATTATTTCTTATTTTCCACATGCATTGCTCTGATAATTGGAAAAAGTCAGAAAATTCAACTATCGAAATGAGTGACCTTTGCATTTGGAAAACTAATTTGTTCAACAAAAATATAGGCACTTTCATGTTACCTAATACAAATGTAATTAACTGTCAACTTAGTTTTTTATTGAAGGAACTTAATCAGAATATGCATAACATAGCTTTATGTTTCATTTTCTTTCTGTCATTCATTTTTTTCCTCCTTGCTGCTTTCTCCCCAACTTCAACAAGTTTTTTCTGTCATTCATTTTTTTCCTCCTTGCTTCTTCCTCCCCAACTTCAACAAGTTTTATTTATTTATTTTTTTTACATTTGACATTTTAAAGATTTTAGATATAAGTGATGTCATTTTAGAGTCGATGGATTAGAGAGCGGAGCGGGGTCCTTGGGTTCACTCTGGGAAAGGTTTCACCAGAGCTCCCTTTGGCGGCACGTGACAAGTTTCTCCACGAGACAGAGACTCAGTTATACTTAAAAAACAGGTTTATTAAGGCAAGGAAATAAAGAACACTTGTACAGACACAAGTGGGCAGAAAGAGCTGTCCCACTGAGGGGCAGGTTTGCTAAGAGAGGCCTGCATGGTGCAGGTCACAGGCAGACAGGCAGACTGCTGCCCTGCAGAGACACAGAGTTGGTAAAGAAAAAGTACCTGCATAGGCACAGGTGGGCAGAGAAATGGCTGCCCCGAGTTCCTGCTGACATAGCCCTCTTTCAGTTGGGAGGGGCTCATCCTGGAGGATGGCTGTCTGTTTACTGGCTAACTAGAATTAGAAAAGAGACCAGGAGATTCTACAATGGGCTCAATCTCCATATCCTTGGCCCTAGAGACTGCCATCTAGCGCCTACCCAGGCTCTGCAACCCGGGAGCCGGCACCTAGGTATTGTGCCAATGGTTATGTTGATTTCTTCTACCCCCACTTCCTTGTGTTGGTCTAGTTCTAATCTTATTTTGTGTTATATCTCCTTCATCATAAGCAGTAATAAGTGTCCAGGAAATTAGTGACAAAAGGGTCATAGCAGATACAGGCTGCAGAGAGTAAGTGATTTACTCACTAGCAATTCCAAGTTCCTCTCATGTTTACTATTAGAAGAGAACTTTGTGCTTTCTCTTTTCTTCCTCCCTTCCCACTCCCCTCTCCTTTATTTATTTTTTAAATTGCAAATGACATCCATTAACATTTTAGAAAGTAGTATTGTATCCTGGAACTTATTCCTAAGCACTTCCTTAAGGAACTTCAATTTCAGTCTCTCCAGTCTAAGGTAGTTCTGCTTTGTTAGTTTTCAGCCAGTACTCGGTTCTTTTATAGAGTGGGGGAAAAAAAACCTTTTATACACAAAATAATAGCCAGTGCCAGAAGACAGAACCTTGGTCTTTCCAGCTATGGTGGGATTCACTGAATGCTCTGGGAGGCCAACGTGGTAAGCTAAGGGACTGTAAGATTCCCTGACCAATTTCAAGAAGCTTCACATCCCTGCTTAGCTCGTTTTCCCATTGAAATATGAGGCCTCTCAGATTGTTTATCTTTACTTAGAAAAATGAGTGCTCATAAATCTAATGTGCATATTTGCACAAAAATATGTGACCAGGGTTTGGTAAGTAAAAGGACTTTAATGTGGAGCTGGGTCAGCAAGAGGTAGGAGCCCCAAGATTCAAATCTGCTTTCCCAAAAAGCTGCTCTAATGAGCTTCACATTTTGGGAAGCAGGGCTTGGGAGAACAAGAAAGGAACTCCATTGCCTGAGGGGTGTGCTGTGGGCACAGGAATATGACTTTGTTAGGAGGTCATTGGATAAAGTGCACAGGAGGACAGAGGAATGTAGAGTTGACTGAAGGACACTGGATAGTTGATATCATCCCACAAAGGGAAAGGTCATTTTCAAATGACCAGATCTTCCTGGTGGGTGGACCCTTTGCTTCTGAATGAGGTTTGGGTGATTCCTTTTCCTGTCTTTTTGGTTTGATCTCAGTGGTCTCTTGGTTCTGGATCTATGACTCACTAGCTGAGTGTAATATTCTGTTGCTTCTGTAAAATCAAGGTCTAAATATAGCCAACATGCCTATCTGTTTCTGCTGATGGGCTGATGGGTCATGGTTCCACCATCATTTCAAAATATTTCTCTGGACTAATCAGGAAATATCCTGTTTTGATCCTGTCTCCTGCCTCTCCCTATACATCCAAACTTTTTACTCTGCAAATGACAGCCCAGGGTCTATCATTTGTAAATTGCTGAACATTCTTTACCCTCTTATCTTATTGTTCCCATCACATTCTTTTTCCAATGACATCAGCTTTTATTGACACCACCTTGTCTTCAATCCTTCCAGGGACAGCTGTGTTTTCTTTCATACTTCATGTAAGCTTATCCTTCTTCACTGCCCACAAATCTTCCTCTCCTCCCTATTTAAACCCCATGTTCTCTTTTAGCTCATAAATTGAAATTATATTGTTATTCCACCTCATGGAACAGTACATATTTCTCCTGCAAGACTATAACCATAGCTCACTCCTTCACTTTTCCACTTGCTTCTTGCTGTGCTTGACTCTTACTTGTTTGACTCTCTTAGCTCCAAGAGTCTCTTTGTCTTCTTTATCTTGCCTGCTTTCTTTACCTATGCATATAATTATATAATATAAATATATATAATATATTATATTATATATAATAAATATATATATTATATTATATTATATATAATAAATATATATAATATAAAATAGATATAAATATTTAAATATATATGAATATAATAAATATAAATAAATATAATAAATATATATAATATAAATATATAATTCACACATGTAGTGATGTATATGTATACTCAAACACATACTATGCCCCATATATATTCTCATAGATATATATATTCATGTATATAATTCTATTTAAATCTGTTATTACCAGTAACTGCATCAATATCCAATTTTCACTGCTGACAGCCTTCCATCCTGCTAAATCCTAACTCCCCTATTCCCACTTTGATTATCTACCTCTTAAAGTCTTCTCAGCAACTGAAACTTCCTCAGTTTTGCCATTTACAATTCCCTATTGATGTCCTTCCCCCCCTTGTACTCAACTTAAATTCCAAGTTTTGTCCTAGAACTACCTTCATAGCTCTGCTCCAGCTGAGTGTATGCACCTGCCCAAACTCAGTTCTCATTAAGTCCAGTTATATGCATATCTTGACTCTATTCAAGAGTGGCTGAAGGGTGCTGGATAACAATCCCAATACAATGTTGACTAGACTTGCTTTAGATTTATGACCACAGGTCTCAAAAGCACTGAACTTTCAGAAAATCCTATTTCACTTTTCTAGCAAATTCTACTTCATCCTCCCTGGATAACTATTTCCATATTTTCTCTCTTCTAAACTCAAAACAGTGTTTATTCTCTTTTACTCTCAATTGATAACTTTGTCTTATATTTCCTAGAGAAATTAGATGCAGTCAAGAAGAAATATCTCATTTTCCTACAATCCAAGTATATATTTAGCCATATAGGTTATTTTTTCTCATCTATTACTTCCGGCTATGTCTTTGACTAACTTGCTTTCTCAAGTTTTTAGGTTTGCTTAGCTTCAATTTTTTTTAAAAGCATATGTCTAAATGTTGGGGTGCCCCAGAGTTTATTTCTTTAATCCTCTAATCTTTCCGGTTACACTTTCCTTAGGAAAACCTCTTTAGGCCCACAGCATTAAATATTTTCTGTGTGGATGGCATAAATTTTTATTTGCCCTCTTGCTTTTTTTCTGAGCACCAGAATCATATATCTGATTGCTTATTCAACATTAAAAAAAAAAAAAGATTTAGGGCCTCCCTTGCGGCACAACGGGTTAAGCGCAGCACTATGAAGCTATCCAGAGCCACTGCAGCATGAGTTCTATACCCGGCCAGGGAGCTTCCCATATGGCACAGCAGACCTCTCCTGCCTGTTCTGCTGCTCCCCTCAGCAGTGTACTTCAGTCCAGTCCACCTGTTCTGCTCCCCCCTCTGTCTCTGGTGAATCCTCTTACCTCCCCACACCTCTGGCCTACATCACAGTTTGTATACATAAATAAATCTTTAAAAAAAAAAAAGATTTATTTATCTATGCATACAAGAGCTAGGGTGTAGGCCAGAGGTGTAGGGGTGGGGTAAGAGGATTCACCAGATGCAGAGTAGGTAGCAGAACAGGCAGATTGACTTGAAATACTCTGCTGAGGAGAGCAGCAGAAGAGGCAGGAGAGGTCTGTTGCACCATCTGGGTTAGCTCCCTTGCCGGGGATGGAATTTGTGCTGTAGTGGCCGCTGATAGCTTTATAGTGCTGAGGCTTAACCCCTTGTGCCACCAGGGAGGCCCTCAACATTTTCTAATCGAGTGTCTTTTGGCTTCTCTAACCTAATATGGTTAAGACAGAGCTCTTAGTTTTCTCAAAAAGAAAAATGTCCTCTCTCAGTCTTTCTACATATCAGTAATTAGTGCCGCGATCCATTCAGTGACTGTTCAGGCCAAAAACATAGAAATTATTCTTTAATCTTCCCCTCACCGCCCATATCAAATCCATCAGCAGGCACAATAGCCTTTACTTCCAAATTTTATACCAAATATGATGACATCTTAAAATTTTTAGAGAAAACCAAATGGTCACTATATTTTATTCAGTGCACTTAAATTATATCCTAAGTCTGACCATCGTTGGTCATCATTTTCAGATAAATTGTTATTGTGTTTTAACTCAGAGCACTCAAAAGTTCTTGAAATTATGACTAATTTTTCTATGTTTATTTTTTGCTTCCTTAACTTAAAATACAAACTCTTTGAGAGCAAAGATTTTTGTTGGTGATGGAAGGGTATAACCAGCGAGAGGCTGTCCACGGAAAGCTGCATAGGTAATCTTTGCTGTACCATACCCAGCACCGGATACCCATAGTCCCCCACCACAGTTCATTGTGCTCCTTCCCATTTTATTCTCTCCCTTTGCCCCCTCTGGTTGCCTCAGTTCTTCAGCCAGATTTCTGGTGTTGTTACTGGTTTGACTTTATCTGACCCTTGTTATGTTTGTCTCTGTCTTGTCTTATCTGACCCTTGTTACGTTTGTCTCCGTCTTGTATTTGACTTTCTCTTTATGACTTGCTTAGCATAAACCCCTCTAGTTCCATCCATGTTTTCCAAGTGGCAAGAGTTAATCTTTTATTAAAACTAGGTCACATTCCATGTGTGATCCACTCACCTGTATTTGGGAAGTCAAGATGTTTGAGTTCCGTAGCTTGGCTATTGTAAATAGTGCTGCAATGAACCACAGGAGTTTATACATCCTTACTAATTTGAAGAATGGATTCTTACAGTTGTTCTTTCTTTCTTTTTTTTAATTGAAGTAACAATGCTTTATAACATTATTAAGTTTCAGAATTTCATTAGTGATAATCAGCATGTATATATATTATACTAAGTTCACTGCCAAATCTAAATCTATTCTTTACCTTACCATTGTCTCCTTCCCCCCAATTTACCCTCCTTCTGCTTCAATAATCACCCCCTTCTTATCACAAAAAAAAAAAAAAAAAAACAAAGCTGAATGTTTTTGTTCTTGGAAAGTTTCATAAGGTCTTAGAGAGGTGACTGTTGCTACTAGTGGCTAAAATACACTAAAATTGAGTATAACTCTACCATGACAACCAAGGCAAAGCTTAAACTTCAGAACCTCTATGCATTTTGTAAAATTACAAAGACTACAATATATTCTGTGCAAGGATGCAACACTCTATGAAGGAATTTCCTGATGTCTGCTAGACATTTAAAGAGTTTCTTCTTAAATTCCTTGCATATATTTATAAAAATAGAATAATAAGTGTGTGTGACATACTTGAAAAACAAAGAAAACACTGAAATGTATATAATATTTCTCATATACAACTTTAATTGATATTTCACATCCAACATTTCCAGTTATTGTATCTCTTAGCTCAGCGTTCTAAGAACATATATGATATTTGGAATTTTCTCAGTTTGTCTAAAACAACACAATCCACAGCCCTATCACCCTGAATTCATACAATTTTCTTTCAAGGTCCTTTCTAAATGGTGGTTCTTGTTTGCTCAGGCCGATTCTCATTTTGTCTCGCTCTGTGCAGTCAGAGTCTGTACTCAATCATCGATTCCAGTAACCTTTTCTTTAGCTTTCCAATCCTACTGCTGAAATAGTCAAAGTATCTCATCATTCTTGCTGCAGTGTCTGCTGCCCTAGATCTAACTAATTCTTGCCATACTTTTTCTTTGTTAACAGTTAAATCTTAAGTGCAAATATTCACATAAAGCCCTATGGTGTCCTTGATGACATCACCAAGACTGGAGACCGACAAAGATCTTGATAATTCACTGTTGTTGTCTGATTTTTGCAATCTAGTCTACATGAAAGGATTCCTTTTGTCTAATGTTTCAGGTCATTTTTTCTTCCATGATTTCCAGGAAAAATATTTGAGATTTGAGAATGTGTTAGCAATTGCATTTTTAGTTATTATCTGAGCATTAGTAGTATCTTTGCCACCCAGCTCATATAAAAATAATACATTTTCCCCAAACTTGTTCTAACAAAATCAGTGACTTTTAATGCATATAGAGTACTCATTCTCATATCTGGATCACTCATATGTTAGAAACAGCTATTCTCAGAGTAAGTACCAGTTAGTGGAGAAAGCCCAGATATTCAAGTCCCTTATTGTTAGTATGACTTTAACAATTAAGCAACTAACTCATTGATTTTCTCAAATTTAAGATAATAGCAAATAATTACCCTCACAAGTTTACTAAATATGAAGGTAACAACTGTAAAATATCTAGTATAGTGCTTAGGGCAGAGGAGTTTATCACTAAATTTTGTTATTGTATGTTGCTGTTTACTTCATCATGTCTCATTATCACCAATTCCACCAATGCTCCTGCCCCCTGAAAAAAACACTGTTCATCTTAACCATTTTTCTTAAGGAAAAACCTAGCACAGTAGCAAAATCCCAAGTACCTTATAATGGATTTTAAAAATATCAACAACAAAAAATAATACTCCAGGTTCTACTATCTGGATCTCTTGTAAGATGGCATGGATAGGAAGAATGAAAGAAGACTGCACTAGAATTATTTCCTCTTATTTTACTTAATCTAGGGATCTTCTCATCTGGAAGTTGGTGGATATTCACTCAAAACACACATCCACACATGGGTGCGCGTGCGCGCGCGTGCACACACACGTTCTCTCTCTCTTTCTTAAAACTGAACATGTCTCTGTGAGTTAATTTCCAGTTTCAATGTCTAGAAATCTGTTCTGAATAAATGATTCCAATCCTGGAGAAAAGAACTTTTTACTTCAGAATTGATGGTCTTATATATTTGAATGTCTTAAATTGTAAAGTGGGCTGTTTGTTAGATGGTTAGGCAAACCTCTGAGATTAAAATCTAACAAAAGAAATTGTATTCTCATTGAAAACTTGAAAATTTTCCAAATTGTTTGCATAAGAGTGTTAGATTGGGATTATGGGTTATTTTGAAGGAAGACTGCAGAGATAAAGTGCCATTTTTCTTAAGAACACAAAGAATAGGGCCTCCCTGGTGGCGCGGCGGTTGAGCGCTGCCCTGTGGAGCTGTAGGCAGCACACAATGCGAGTTCGACGCCCAGCCGGGGAGAATCCCACATGGTGAGGCAGACCTCTCCTGCCTCGCCCTCTGCTTCCCTCAGCAGTGTATTTCTGATCTGCCTGTTCTGCTCCCCACTCTGTCTCTGGTGAACCCTCTCGCCGCCTCGCACCTCTGGCGTGTACTCCAGCTTGTATGTATAAATAAATCTTTAAAAAAAAAGGAATACAAAGAATAAATACTAGCAACATGACTTGTCACTGTTGTTGTTGACTTTGATCTAAGGTGTGATTTGTTGGGTTTTTCTCTGTAAAGTTACAGCCCTTCTACTTTCCATACTGTACTCTTTGAAGGAAATCACTATGTGCAACCCATACCTAAAGAGTTAGTGTTTGGGGCCTCCCTGGTGGCGCGGCGGTTGAGCGCTGCGCTGTGGAGCTGTCAGCAGCGCGCGATGCGGGTTCGATGCCCAGCCCGGGAGAATCCCACATGGTGTGGCAGACCTCTCCTGCCTTGCCCGCTGCTCCCCTCAGCAGTGTATTTCTGATCTGCCTGTTCTGCTCCCCACTCTGTCTCTGGTGAACCCTCTCGCCGCCCCACGCCTCTGGCTCATACCCCAGCTTGTATAAAGAAATCTTAAAAAAAAAATAAAGAGTTGGTGTTTATATTCCACCTCCTTGAGGGCAGAGTATCTACATAAATTATTTGGATTTCTTCTTCATGAGAGACATGTCTATTCTTCCTGTTTACTTGTTTATTTACTATTTTACTTCTGTCTATATAGATTCATGGATATTACAGCACATTTTCATATTATAGAAAATAGAAGGCTGAGTAAGTTAGAAGAAACTGAAAATATAACTAGTCTTTCTCTGCAAGTTTATTCTCATTTTAAATAGTAATAAGTAAAATTTCAGAACTAGTTACTGTTTTCCTCTATTAATCATCCCGATGTATACGTGTGATCTCCACAATTTTACAAAAAGCATATATAAGAATAAGAATAGGGCTTATACTTTAAAACAAAATACGTATATTTGAAAATTCATCTGTCCCTAGTTACTCAATTTCAGAAAATTTTGGGGACATGAGACTCAATAGAATATACACAATATAGTTTGTATTAGAACCTTTGATCATGGCCTATTAAGACTATTTGTTTTTTGTTTTGTACATCTCAAGGTATAATAAATATTCTGAAGCAGGACCAACTTGAATTACTGCTTTTGAAAAAAAATTGCTGCATAATTTTCTGTAGTCAATTCTGTCCTTAAAAGGGGAGACTTATAGTTCAGAGTTCACATTTTCTATCTCAGAGAGGGGACACTGTTATTTTGATTCCATGATGATGACCAAGAGTATTTGTTCCAAATTTACTATTGTCACTTAACATCATATTTTTAGATTTCATACCTTAATTAAATATTATAAAAGTCTACATGAGTAAACAAGACAGTAACTTGCTATGAAATCTGAGCTTAATACTACAGAGAAGCTTAATAAACACAATTTTCTGAATTAGGTAAAACATTAAACTATAAAAATCAAAAGGAATATTGTACAAATGAATTTACAATTCATGAATTTTAAAAATATGTGATTCTAAGGTTCGATAGCAAGTCTCAATATCCAAGTGAGTCTCTGTCATTAATTTTAAAAGGCAGGGCCTCCTTGATGGCCTAAGGGTTAAGTCTCAGTGCTGTCACCTCTATGGCCTGATTTCAATTCCTGGCCATGGAGCCAGCATATGGCGAGCAGACTTCTCCTGTCTCACCGTTGCTTTCCTTAGCAGAGTATTTCAGTAAATCTGCCTGTTCTGTTCCCTACTCTGTCTCTGGCGAATTCATTCACCCCTGCACCTGTGATCTATATGCAAGTTCTTTATGCAAAAAAAAAATTAAAAAAATAAAGGCATTTCCTTTAGTGGTTTAATGTCTTTTGAAAAGTATATATTAAAGGCAAGCAGACATATACTTAGATTGCTAATATAATTTTACTCTTTAGTAATGATCTGCTCTCACTGTGACTTGACTTTAAAAATGTAGTAATGTAGTATCTGCTCACAAATTATAATACATAGAGTACCAATGTTCTCCCAAATATTGTTCATCAGCCCTCCCCCCCCCTTTTTTTTTTTTTTGGTCAATGTTTCTACTCAGAGAGAACACCCTTGGATCTGTAACCAGAGAGATCAATTTCAGCTTTTTTTCCTTGGCTCACTTCAGTTTCATCTCCTGTTTGACTCTCAGATGAATCTGGCAGGTGTTCTCCAGATTTTCATAATGCTTAATTCAAAACAACCAATTTGCTTTTTAATGATATGTCTTACCATATTATCTACCCTCTGGTATTCCCATTACTAGTTTCCCAAAGGCTGTTTGCAACTATCTACAGCATTAACGTATTTGCCAAATTAATAAAAAAGTGTGTCCTGAGGTTTGCGCAAAAGGAAGTTCTGTCAATCCATAGCTGCCAAGTGGGCTAGCAATTCTCTCTGATATTATACTGCTGATGAAGAATGTGAACAGGTGCATGGTTGCCTGTTCCTAGAGAAGAAAAGGATTTTGCTCTAAAATATTTTGTCGGTCATACTCAAGTGAACAACCTTGGAAAAACAGAAACCAAATTAACAATGTGCAATATAATTGGGTGAGAGTGATCAGTGGTAAAACAATGCCAGGCTTGTAGTGACTCATTATTACCACCACCAGCAAATGTTCCCTAGGCGTCCCAAAAGTCTGTATGGCACCAGTGTGGTTGCTATGGGTTTCCAGTGTTTAGTTTCCTACTCTTGTTCAGGCTTATGGGTGATAGCAGGTCACCAGCTTGTAGCAAGGAGTGCGGCTGTGTTCCCACCCCCAATCCTAGCAAGTGGCAGCTTTTAAGTGTGAAACAAGTAAGATAGGTGATCATAAATGCTCCTTTTTGGGGGAGGGGCTAGTGTTCCAAACAATAGAAGCTGTCTCTGCTTTTGTTTGATATTTCAGAATTTAAGTTATTTATGTGAGAGTATGTATAGTTAACATATCTGAGAAAAAAGCTGACCATTATAAACGATTTGGAATAAAGATTAGTAAACAAGATTGTAGAGTTAGGAAAATAGCAGTAGAAAGAAAAAAAAGTAAACAATCCTGACTCTAGGCAGGCAGGTTAAATTTGGAGGGTCTCAGAAGTGAGCAGTATTTAGACAGGTTCGAAAGGTAAAGGCCATTCAAATCTGTCAGTGACCCTCAGTCTGAAGCATGGATTCTGTGACAGATATTCCAAAGATTCTTGCCAAAAGGGATAATAGCCAAGAGATAGAGGTATATGAAAGGTGGGGATTGAAGTGAAATATGGGAACAAAAACCAAGAAA
Source organism: Scalopus aquaticus (assembly GCA_004024925.1). Lineage (NCBI taxonomy): Eukaryota > Metazoa > Chordata > Mammalia > Eulipotyphla > Talpidae > Scalopus > Scalopus aquaticus. The sequence continues at coordinate 22,196 of PVIJ01005559.1, read as the reverse complement.
GTTTTCATGATAGCAGAAACAACCATGTATCAGACAAAGGAACTTTAATAGTGTTGTAAATCTTTACTCCAGAACAATTTTTTTTCTTTTAGTCATATTGTGAATGAGTCTAATACAGGGACTCAATTATCTATCAATGAGAATTTCAAGACATTTTTAAAGGACTTAAATCATGACATATGGAGATGGAAAGACATGCTATGCTGATGGATTGAGAGAATAACTATAGTCAGACTGACTATTCCACCAATAGCGATACATAAAGTTAACACAATACCCAGTAAAATACTAACAATATTATTCAAAGAAATTGAGCAAAAAATGTTAAAATTTATAAGGAACCATGAGATGCCTTGAATAGCAAAATCAACTTTGAGAAAAAGGAAGGAAATGGAGTCATCACATTACCCAACTTTATACTATGAAGGAACAATAATTAAAACAATGTAGTATTGGAAGTGGATCAGTGGAACAGAATTAAAAGCCTAGAGATAAGTTCAGGAATATGTCAACATTTAACTAATGATTAAGGAGGCACAATCAGACAACGGTGAAAGGAGAGTCTCTTCAACAGATGATGCTGGGATAACGGACGATTGCATGTAAAATAATGAAGTTGTTTCACTTTCTGACTTTATGTACAAAAATAAATTCTAAATGGATAAAAGACATAGATATAAGACTAGTAAGGATAAAATATATAGAAGAAAACATTGTTGATACATTTCATGTTACCAATAATAAAGGTGTTTTTGGAAACTCGACCCCTGTGGCAAGGCAAACAAAAGCAAAAATAAGCAATTGGATTGCTTCAAATTTAAAAGCTTTTTGCACAATGAAAGAAAATATAAGTAAATTAAATAGGTATCTCACTAAATGGAAGAACACATTTACACATTACATGACCAACAAGGGATTAATATCCAAGTTATACGAAAATGATTTGGGGCTTCTCTGCCCCTCCCAGGTAAAAGGTACCTGGGAAAAATGTTTATCATCACTTTTAATAAGGGATTACAAATACTTTTTATCATCTATTGTTCTTTATTATGAAAAATCCCCTACTATCTGACTTCATTTAAAAAAAAATTCCTGATTTGTGTCTTTATCTTGCTTTCCAAGTTAACCACCCCAGTGAAAATGGTTCAATGAATCATCAAGCACTTATTCTAACTAACATAATTACGGTTACCTACTAATTTTTTTTCACTTTTTTGAGTCAGCTTCTTATTTGTTATGAGAACTTGGGAAGCTCATCTTACCTCTCTAGTCTTAAGTTTCCTCATTAGTAAAATTGAGATCAATAAATCCAACTCTAGGGATAATCTGAACATTAAGAAAGATAATTTATGTGAAATCCTCACTCAGAGTCATTCTTACATGTATTTAACCCAAAGGGTTCTACGGAGCCCTTTTGTAGTACCTTCTATGTTAAAATTTAAGGACGCACCAATTAAATAGACATGGGTCTGGCTCTTATGGAGTTTCAGTCTAATGGTGAATACCAACATTAAAACTCTAATTGCAGTTAATGACAGGTGTTATGCAAATGATTGCTGACATATTTTTGATGACTTTGTTCTATTGTTGATGTATTTCCCAATTCTTCTATTGTAGAAATTATTCTATTGTTAATTTCTTCTTATTTCCATTAGAAGCTGATGTTTAGTTCTGGCTCATTGCTGTTCTCACAGTCCATGCATCATCTTGGTTTTCTTTCCAAGTTCCAAAGAAAATAAAATGCTGAGTCTTACTGTAGCGCTTCCTAACTATTAAATATATAAGCAAAATCTTATTGGGAAGCCGAGAATTTCCATTTTCATTCATTCACTCATACATTTATCAAAGATTCAATGAAATTAGAATATACACATAATTTCAGGGAAGATGGAGATGCTCAGACCAATTTGTTTTTAAGACGCAGAGGTGAGATAGAGTTAAGCAATGGCTCTTTTGTGTTTGATTTGCTGTTATTGTCTTTAAATTGGATCAAATATTTGAGTTGAAAGATTTAAATCAATATGTCTGACTTAATGAGACTAATAACTTGAGACAGAATGATGTTTTAAAAAAGTAATTTCTTTTAAAAATGTAGCTAAGACTCTAAGACAAGGAAATGAATAAGAGATGTCATCTATCAAAACTTCCTTGTCTTTGGTTTTATAAACAAAATTGTGTAGTTTTTTCTCAATTATTGGCAATCATTTCTCAATCTCTATCCATGCCCTTATTATCTTTTTAATATTTATCTCTCTTTTTTTAAAGATTTATTTATTTATACATACAAGCTGGGGTACAAGCCAGAGGCGTGGGGCGGCGAGAGGGTTCACCAGAGACAGAGTGGGGAGCAGAACAGGCAGATCAGAAATACACTGCTGAGGGGAGCAGCGGGCAAGGCAGGAGAGGTCTGCCGCACCATGTGGGATTCTCCCCAGCCGGGCGTCGAACTCGCTTTGCGAGCTGCCGACAGCTCCACAGCTCAGCGCTCAACCGCTGCACCACCAGGGAGGCCCTTAATCTTTATCTCTTAAGTGGCATACATAACTTAGGTTTGCTTATTTTGTGCATTTAGTAATCTGCTTTGATACAAACTATTCTACAATTTATGACTTAAAGAGTGTGTGTGTGTGTAGTTAAGATACCCATTTAGGTGTTTCAGAAATCCAGTTTCTGTTCAAGCATGCAAATTAGGTTCCGGTCATATATTGCAATTACATTCTTAGCTTTATTACATTTTTGGTGGTGATCAAGTGATCATGTGATGTGTCTAATCTCTAGCAGAGTATATAATTTTAAGATATTTTGTTTCTTTTACTCTTTTATAATGATTTCAATTTATTTTCTCTTAACTTTGTCATGATTTTTAAAATAACATTTCTCTTTCCCAGAATAAGGGCATTCTTAAATATATTCTTTTTCTCAATTTTTTATCCTTTTCTATTTGCAGGCTATACTTCTGACCCCATTAGTATCATATTGGTCCATGTTTTACTCGGCCAGTAGAATGTGAGTGGCAGTAGCAATTAAGTATCACTGCATATCTATCAATATTGTTTTGCTTCTGCTGTGAGATTAAAATAAGGATTGCTTCTTCAGTCTGGATTTCAGGTTGAAGCAGACTTTCAGTGAAAACTGATACTCACACAGAAATAAATGACATTTATTGTAAAAATCTCAGTTTGGGGGGAGTCATTAGTTACTGCATTGTATTTAAGCTAATGTAAAGGAACTGGTAATGTAATTACTGTTAAGAGGTAGGGGCTGGTCTGTTAGTGTAACACAGAGAAAAGAGTATTATGTTTTGATATGAGGGAGATATAGGTTTGATCCAGATTTTAATTTCATTATCCATAGTTGTAACTACATGGGGTAGCTATTTAACTACATAAACCTCAGTTTGTTCATCTATAAAATGGGGGACAAACCCCAAACTTACTTTGCTGCCATAATTAAGTATGTACATTAGTGTAATGCTTACTGCTATAGCAATCAAATAAAAAACTGCACAATGACTCAAAATTTATAGAATTTTCTTATACACTTAAACTTCAAAATACACAATCCTGATTATCAGATATATTTTCCCCAAACTGTCTGTTTTATGGCTGTTATCTGCAATATACAGTGTCCAAGTTTGCCTGTGCACTATTTCCATTCTAATTACCCAGAAAGTAAAAGTAACCTGCAAGTACATGAAGAGGGAGCTTTTTATGGGTTAGGCTTGGAATAATACACATTTCTTACGCTCACATTCTGATGGTTAGAATCCAATTGCATAGTCACACGCAAGTACAAGGTTAGCTGGGGATAAGAGTCAATTCTGCTTAAGGAGAAGAGAACAGATTTGAAGAACAGGTAGCTGTCTCCACCACAGTCTGCCTTTTGCTCTACCATATGTGAAGGGTATAGACTATCAACAAGAACCCAGTAGATACTTAATAAACATTCTTTTCTAATTGCATCTCTAGGTACCTTTAAGTCTTATGTAAATATCGAAAGAGTGTTATATACTGTTATCAAAAAGAGTGTTTTCTATCTATTATCAAAAATAGTGTTATCACATGCCATTTAGGACAGAATATACAAATCTGCAGCGTGAAAATTTCTTAGTTCAGGGATCTTTCTTGTATGATGAATCTTGATACTCACGTGGCAATGAACCTTAGTGCAAAGGCACATGACTCTCAGAACTGGAGGCAGTGTTAGAGGCATTCTGTAAATATCTGCTGAATGGCTAACCAATTAAGTGTATCTCTCTCGGTTTGATAAAATATTGTGACTAAGCAAGTGTTATAACCTTTTGTAAGACATGTGATAAAATATGAGATGCTAAACTGGCTTTTTAGAAATTATTGCTTTGCCATCCAAACATTGGTTTTTGACTTTGATTTACTGTGAAAAATAGTTGTATTTCTAATGTAAACTTGAAAACTTTTATACAAAATTTTATTTTCATTATTATTGAATAATTCCTTTGGGTTTATTCTCTCATAAAACCTTTCACGAGGCTTGATACATGTGAAATCTACTGACAATTTCTTCTTGTTGAAATCAGGTTTCAAAGAGTCTTTTCAACAACACAGTAATAGTTCTGAATATCAATTTCTTTTTACCTCTTCTTAAGTAGTTGACCTTGGGCAACTTTAATTTATATATGTATATATGGGCCTTAATAATATATTCATCACACACGGTGAGGCCAAATCTAGATTGTAAGTTTATAATAACTTTTAAATGAGAATAAACGTATAAAAAATGAATAAATTACAGTGGTTTTCAGTAGATGACAATTTATTACAATTAATAGAAATAATGATAACTTGCAATATAAGCAATGTAATAATAATAATCATAATCATAATAATAATAGAATAATAATTCGCTTTTACCAGGGAAGTGCCTGTTTTTCTCAGAGATGTTCTATAGTTGAGAAATAGGAATGAGGTTTAAACATTGACTTTAGATATTTTTTCTTTAAAATCCTGGATTAAATATAAAATGAGATTGGAATATGCTTCTTGTAATGCCCAGAGCAAGCTTTTGTTCTCACCTGAGTGTTTTGACATTGCGTAATTGGATAGTAAACAAATTATGTCACATGCTTGGCTTGTACTTCTTAATAATTTTGAAAAGCCACTAGAGGGTGCTACTTTGTTAGGAAAATATAAGCACCACCCAACAGTAGCATTCAGTCTGCAGCCAGCGGCGACGTCTGATGTTAGGGGCCAGAACTGATCTCTGCTGTGAGTATCCAGATATAATTTATTCATTTATCGTTTATGTCGGAAGTAAATAGCAATAGTTTAGGTAAGCCACAAAAGTTGATTCCAATAAAATCCTAGCCTTTTCTTTCAGTAGTAGTTCTGTTATGGGAAAGCTGTGAATATTCTCACTAAACAAAATTGTGAGGCTATAGCACTTTCTTTCAAGAGATAAGCTGGCTTTAATACAGGTGTTGTGTTTTGACTAGATAGCTGTTGCTTTAAATTTGGTATAATGATTTTTTGGTCTTTGGCAGTTTTTATTATAAGGATTGATGGAAACAAAGATCTTGTATTATGTTTGCCTCTGAAAAATATTATTTCAGTGATCCAAAGGTCACAGATATATTTTGGTGGGTGAAGTATAGATAAACTAAGTATGTGACCTTCATTTTTGTTATTCTGGGTAAATGTTATGTCAGTGAGAGGTTTTATGAGGTGACATCTTCAATTATGAGAAACAGTTTGTAGTCTGTAGTTGATGTTCAGTGGCAAGTGAATCTTTGTGGAACCAATTATCTAGGGGTGAATCAGTCAGCATGGATTTAGTCAAAATATTTATGCATATAAAATATTGTCTTTTCAGCTGACCATGAGGTAATGATAGAGATGGAAGAAGATTGCTTGTAGTTGAGTGAGAGGAAGAAATTAATGGAAGACATAAAAGAATCTTAATTCTTCAATAGAAATAAAATACGTGAAAACTGGTTTTTTTTTCTTCTGTGTATGTCTGTCTGTCCAGAAAGAGTTAGCTTCCTGAGGGATTTTTACCCCTAGTACATATTCTGAATTATTGTTGAAGGAAGGGGGAGTTTCTGATTTGACTTGCACTGATGAAGGGAACATCTAAAAAGTTTAAGACAAACTGATGTGGAAAAATTTGTCTCCTCAAGTCTTCTGAGTTCCTCAGAACTAAGTTAACTAATCAACAGCTTTGGTTGGACTTGATGATTAAAGAAGAATAATTAGTCAGGGGACTGGTTCATGGAGTTTGCGCACATTTAATTACAACCTTAAGAGGTGATGTCAGTCAAAGAATTCAACCTTGCCCTACTCTACTTTTAATGATAATTCAAATTCTTTATCTTGTTTTATGTTTATCTTGTGGAACAGTTATTCTGAGTTATGTAGTTTTGTGGAAAGGAGGAATCAAGAGACTCTGATATTTTCAATTCCATACTTCAAATCCTGTATGGAAAATTTGAGACTGGCAATATATGGGGGGCTCTAAAAGAAAAAATAAATTCCTTCATCTTTTTCATTAATGTTGATTGTCTTTCTTTTCACCTAAGTTCACTTGAGAACAGGAATAAAATAGAATAGGTTATCTGGTTGATCATGTAAGGTGTGTAGGGAAACTATCTTTCTCTGGATGATAAGAAAGGGAATTGTCATGTCTAAGATGAATTTTTACTGAGGAAATTATCTCTATTTTAATTTGCCAACTGTATGAAAGTATTAATAATAGAAAATGCTATTTAACATGGAAGTTGGGCCTTTTTAAGTCCTCTCAGTCTGATTTGCACCTCCTCGTTGTGACTACTGGCTATACTTTGAATAAAACATAGACATGACTAAACTCTAGGTGGGTTTGCTGGTAAGAAAAAAGTGTTGTCTATTTGGTTTGCATCAAAGAATTGTTGGCAATAATGTATAAAAAAGTACCCCCAAACTATAAAGATCAGTAGAACTGTTGCCATGCTATCTGACCATCAAAATGGGCCTTATCCGATTAACTAAATATATTGAGAAAATACTCTTTTCCTATTCCTCGATTTTCTTCAGCCTTAAAACTTCTCATCCCACACATTATTATCTTAAAAATAGTTATATTATATCTCAACCTGATAGCAGATATGATGGTGTGCTTATGAGGAAGGTAGAAAATGATAGTTTGTTTTCTCATATAGGTGTTACTGCCAACAATCTACAGTTGTGCTTTTGCTTTTGTCTTCTGCATAACTTCTCAACAAACCAATTCCTCCTTGAGGGCACATTGTATTGGCTTCTTAAACTCAGATGTTTTAGTCCATAGGGTCACCTTTATTGACCTTATTCCAAAGTGGATTTGAAATAAAAAAACACTGTCCTTGAAATTCTTATTTTTTGCTAAGATTTTCTCATTTGGAAACTTGAAGGTTGCAAGGCTTTTTATGTAGTTTCTTCTGCTATATCTCTCAAACCCTGAATCTAGGTGAATCTAGGCTTTCCTTTTTCACCACCCTGGGCTGAGTATTGTGAAGCAATGCTCTTCATTTGCTTGTATATCCTTAGAAAAGTCCAACAAAGGAAAGGACAATTTTGGTTTCCCTGCCTAAGTTAATAACATAGGTATTACGTTCATTTCAGCCTTACTCATATGTGTTGTGTAAAATAGATGGGAATCAAAGAGATTGAAACATCACTTTCTTTTTTTTTTTTTATTGTTATTTATGTCTTTTACATTTTGTATTCCCCTTGGGCAGCCCACCACCAATTCACCTGTGGTGAAACATCACTTTCATTATTCATGATTAGTGAAACAAATATTGGAGAATGTGACTTAAGGAAGTGACAATGATGTTATCTTAAAAGTCAGCCAGAGTCAGGTAGCTTGGAGATATCTGGTAAAGGTCTGCCCATGTTACACCTAAAGGCAGGGTAGAGTGTGTTCAATTTCTCAGTTTCTCAGGGACTCCCTCAGGGATGTAGAAAAGAGGCTGAATTTTGTCAACTAACTCTCCATTAGTCAGTTAAGTACTCTAACTTTCTGGGGTGAGAAATCTTAGAAAAGCCCCATCAGAGAAACCTGAGGAAAGGAAAGAATATCCCAACTCCCTATCTCTCAAAGTACTCTCAAAGTATTCTGCAGTGTTTTTTTTTTTTTTTTTTTTTTTTAATGGAGCTTAATGATCAAGCCTGTGGAAAACAAGATTGTTGGAATCATGTGGGTCTGCTTGGGATACTGGTGAGAGTGATACAATTTTCCCCTGGAAAGATCCAAAGGGATCAGCATGTATTAAAGCTGAAAATTCTCTCCCCTTTCTATTTATAATCCAAATTAATATCCATATACATTTTTCAAGCTTATTAAAGGTTATGCCATGATATGAAATGACTGTATGGAGCTAGTCTAACAATTATAGCTGAAAAGTTATAAATGTAAATATAAATCTTGCCAATTATTATATTCCTCAACAAAAATTAAAGTTCAGATTTAAACTCCTGTGAACATTATCATTCAAATGTATTAAACCCAGAATCAAATTATTGTACCTTTGTAATTTCAAAGAAATTAGTAAGAAAAATCAACCTTGCTGACGTCTTTGCCACTGCAGAGGGTTCTTGATGATTTTCCTTCAGCAAAGTTATTTATTATAGAAATGGAAACAATGTAGTTCTTTTTATACTTGAAAAATTGTATTGATTTATTGCCAGTTTTCTTATACCTCTCATTAAAAAAAGGGTTCACAAGATTATTATGATAATGAACCTTTACCACCAAATTTAGGGGGAAAAAAACAATACTTAGTCCCTAGAACAGTTTGTCCTGGAAAATTGTGTTACCTAAGCTCAAAATTTAGTGAGGCATGTACTATCTAGATGTGTAGCGATATTCCTCAAATTATTGTATTATAAACAAATTCATTGTAAACCAATGGTAAGTCAGTACAATTTTATTATAAGAAGATTCCAGGGGAGACTCAGTGTTATCCAAGAGCAGAGTAGACAGTCTTGATTTTAGTCTGATCAGGATGCTACTGCATGTATTGCTGGTTTTTAAGAATATATGGGTTGGCAACTTGAATTTAATTGGGAGAAATCACTTATAAATATTACCTGTGGTCCTAGGGAATTTTTGGATTCTGGGAGAAAATCCATCAATGAATTGGTCTCTTTTTCTAGAAAGGGTTATTTGAGACATGCTTGGCAAGTTTAGGAATTTGCAAAATTTCAACACTTTTAATTTGGCATGCTTTTGAACCTTTATTTAGATCATCCTAATGTTGACTTAGTGTGGATTTTGCCTAGGGATAAGCTGCCTACCCTCCTGAGCCATGGTGGCTGATACCATTGTTCTTACTGTAAAAATGTTTAGCCCTAAGAACTCTTTCTCCTAGAGAAATCTTCTTTCTCTTCTTCATCTTTATTGTAGTTGGAGAAACATCTTCAACAACTCACCCTGTCATTTATATTTCTTGAAGCTTGTAGACTTAAGGAGGTTTAGTGAGAACATGTTCTTCGAGAAAATGTTATCTGGCATGCAAAAATTAAAGTGAAGAACTCACACTTCCAGTCACTCATAGAACTTAGACTCTGTTGTCTTTGGAGACAGTGTCTACATCCATGGTTGAGAACCAGACTAAAATTAAAAAAAAAAATTGTTTCAATCACTTTCCATAGACAATAGGTAGTTCAAGGTCATGCTGTGGCAGTCAATTTCCAAGGTCTTTGTGACTAATATGACTCTAGTTAAGGTCTGGGAAGCTTAGCCTGTGTTAAAAACAGCCTTTTACTTTATAAAAATAGTGGCACACTTGTGGATAAGCCACCATAAGCTCTGGTTATCCACCAAATGTAAAATCCATTACGATGTATCCTATCCTTTTAAAGTTCAAGACCTGCTACATTTTTTTGCACTGATTGATTCTAAGCACACCACACAATACTGAACCAGTTGCATGGTGCAATGTAAGCTCCTGCAATACACCAAAATAGCAATAGCCAGCCTGAATCACTGAGTGCCTCAAGATTCAATGCTATTTTCTCTCCTAGGTTGCATGGAGTCCCACGACTCCATGTCTGTTTCTCAATATTCCTGACTCAGGGCAGATTGTACTAATACTCGCTTGCAGTGGAGTATTGCAAGATTTTGCGACAACTTCCAAATTGTCGACAGAGACAGAGTCTGCCCTCTAGACCATGGAATTTGAATAACAGTAGTGAATGTGCATATTCTGTGGTATCTGGATTACAGGGCAGGGGCAGATGGAGAAGCTGGACTACTCATGCCTGCTTCTTTGCTGAACTCACCAATTGCTGAAACTCACTTCATCTTAATGCACAAACTAGAGGTATTTAGGACAAATCTCTCCTCAAGAAAAGCAGAGAAATGGAGAAGTTCTATTCTCCCTTAAAAGAACTTGATTGAATTTCCCCTCTGTGGATTCCATTGATAGCCTGTCCTGGAAACCAATTGCACTCTCCAAATGAAATGCCAAACCAAACAAATAAACACAAAAGACTTATGTATTCTATGTAATTGATAAACTCAACAATTGAATGACTCAACTGATGCATCCTCAATTTTAGTTCTTCTGCAGTTTCCCCAGGTGTTTTACATATGTTAGCTGTAACTGATCTCTTCAAACTCTCAATATAACACATTTCTGGAACATCTTGGGCAAGTCTCGTATTCAGAAGTTGATTGGAAAGATTTCAAATAACACAATCAGGAATAAAGAAAGTAAATAAGGAAATGATTCCATGTGCATTGATACAGGGAGATGTAATTACATTAAGTTAAATGAGGTAAGAGTTGTGAAAGCACGTGGTAAACTTGTCAACTACCATGTGAAGGCAAATTTTAGCTGTTATATTCAGTGCAAATGAATTGCAATTTGAAGTCCACAGTTCCTATTATAAGAATTTTGGTATTAACTTAAAGTCTAGTTTCATTTTCTCAAAGAAACAGAGCCTTGATCTCTGTAAGTTGTAAGTGATCTCCTTAAGCCTTAGTCTATAGTTACCAATTGAGTGACCAAGTGGGACCAGAGACTGTGCTTGTCTTAATAGCTGGTCTCAGAAGTTGCTGAGATTCATGTAAAGTGTAAGCCACCCATGCAAAAGACCCTGACAAATATGAAAAGTTGACTATAGAAAAATGTCAGAAACATCAACTCTAGAAATGAAGGAAAACAGGTATGTATACTTTGGAACCTAAGAAGAATCGATTCTCTCCCCTCTTTTAAAAATAATGTCAGGGTCTCCCCGATGGCGCAGCGGTTGAGCTCTGTGCTGTGGAGCTGTCGGCAGCGGCGACGCGAGTTCGACGCCTGGCCCGGGGAGAATCCCACATGGTGCGGCAGACCTCTCCTGCCTCGCCCGCTGCTCCCCTCAGCAGTGTACTTCTGATCTGCCTGTTCTGCTACCCGCTCTGTCTCTGGTGAGCCCTCTCGCCTCCCCACATCTCTGGCCTGTACCCCAGCTTGTATGTATAAATAAAATAAATCTTTAAAAAAAAATAAAAATAATGTCATGAAATTATTTTATCAGTAATAGCTTTGTAAGAAAAGAAATCGAAACACAGTATTACAAAAGGTTCTATCTGTTTATGTCCTTCTAAGTAAGTTTAGTGTATATAAAGATTCTATCCAGAGAGTTAATTAACTACTTGTTATTTTGTCGTTTTATTTAAATACTTAGGTCAGTGATGCGTTCTCTTGTCTTAATGAAAAAATATCCCCCTTCAATGATAAACAATTTCCCTATGGGATTTACAGTGTATAGTATGTTCTGCTGTAGAGCTTATTTTGAGAACATGAAATTGTTCCAACACAATTGATATGTTAGGAAATGATTTGAACATGACACAAATTTTGTCCTTGTTTCTGCACAATTTTGTTTTGGAGAAATTCTAGGTGAATGCAGTAAACTGCAGCCAGCAGAACCCAGCTGCACAGTAATTCTCTCTCACACACACACCTCAAATATCTACCCATTACCTCAACTCACTTTCGCTATGTTTTGGTAAACATCTGGTTTAGGACATTTAGACTTGCAAGCTGCAAACCTTTTACAAACTTCAGGTTTCTTTCAAGGAAAAGTGCCATACTTATTCCAGTAATTATATATTTTGTAACTGCATCATTTGTATAAAACTATGCTACTCTTTTTGCTAGGTTCCTATCCTTTATAAAACATGTGTCACTGATGAATTTTCTGAGTGTTGTGTCCCTAATCCCACTTTTCTTATAAGGTCTCTGTTTTTATTGTGCAAGTTCTCATAGCAGGGTAATTTTAATGAATGCAAGTGATGTGAAATAGCAGAAATAACTGGATTTTAAAGTCAATTTCTCACCTTTGTTTTGGAGCAACCAGTGATACAATTCTCTGTCTCTTCTCTCTCTCTCTCTCTCTCTCTCTCTTTTTAAAGATTTATTTATCTATGCATACAAGAGCTGGGGCGCAGGCCAGAAATGTGGGGAAGGGGTGAGAGGATTCACCAGAGACAGAGTGGGGGGCAGAACAGACAGATGGACTGAAATACACTGCTGAGGGGAGCAGCGGGTGAGTCCTGAGAGGCCTGCTGCACTACGTGGGAAGCTCCCTGGCTGGGGATGGAACTCGTGCTGCAGTGGCTGCAGATAGGCCTACAGCGTGGAGACTCAACCTGTTGTGCCACCAGGGAGGCCCAATGTCTTCTTTCTTACCCTCAACCTCTGTTTTTATAGTACTGTTAATTTATTTCAAGATGCTTGTGAATTACCTGCTGTTAGGTTCTGTGGCAGTCGATCTAGATTTACATGGACTGTGAACAATGCCTTGTTGATAGACAGCTTTGCAGTTAAGTGGAAACCTGTAATATTTTGTCTTTAGATTCAGAGACTCTGAGTGATAGCAGTCACACATATTTGCTTTTCATACTCTGAATCTGAGAGAAAGTTTAACAAGTCATAAAGCTTCCATATATGATATTTAATAATATGGAAAATATATTTAAAACATTTTCCCTAGAATTTGATTTTAATTTGTGCCTCAGTCTCAGGCCAGACATAAATCACATAGATGGCACATACATTTACTATAACATTTATTGTTTTATGTTTTTAGAAACACTTTTTCTTTACTTTTTGAAACTTTATTGTGATGTAATTCACAAATAATGTTGTAAGATATTTAAGAGTACATTGTGATGATTTGGTACAGGTTGTGAAAGGATTCCTCCCATATAGCTCTTTACACATCCATCACCTCACGTATTTATCTTTTACTTTTTTTAGAAACTCCTTTGCTTTCTATACCTGTTACCCATTCTTCATGTATCACACCCTGTGCATAGCCACTGCGCATGAAACAGTTTATAGAACAAAATGTCCGGTGATGTTCAGGAAGTACACATGTATATAAAAGCTCAAACTATATTTCTATTCATTAACTCCTTCCATATTCACTAAAAAAATATCTCATTCAATCTTCACATCATTTCTTATCAATTTTACTCTCCATTTTAGCAGATAAGGAAACTGAAACTCATGAGAAGTCATTAGCTGTCCCAATTTCAAATGGACTCAAAGTCATGTATCAGTTTGGATCTCTGATAAGTGAACACAAAGATTAGATTTAACTTGCAGGGGATTTTTTGAAGAAAATATTTGTGAAAAATAAAGAAGGGAGGGAAAAGTCTGGAGACCATTATGCAGATCTGACACTTGGGAAAGGAAAGAGAAGAAAGAAGATCTGGGTAGGAAGAGACTCCAATTACACAGTTCTGAGAGGTATCAGCCAGGCCAGGTTTCCAGAGAATCCCTGAGCAAAAGATGCCCATGAGAGTAGTCCTGTACTATATTGAAATGACCCTTCTAGTACCCCTTCCATGAATTGGAATTGACTGGCAGGATCCCAACAGAAGCATGGACTCTTGGACTGCAAGTTGGATCCAAAGGAGGCTCCCAGTCAACTATGATCCCATGAGCAATTTCTCCTGAAGGGAGTTTGAGAGTTCACTTTTCTGCCACCCACAGTCATAATTCAGGACAGAACCTGCCCGAGTAGTCCAAAGTTCTTCTCTACATCCTAGTAGGGAGTATATCCCCCTAGTCAAAAATACACCCTTAATCTTCTTCAAATAATGTAACCTATGAAAAATTTGTGGTTTTGATAAGCAGACACAGCTTCAGGATATGTTTGTAAGACTCCCAGCTCTCACCAGCTTGTTTCAGCCAACTCCCTTCTTGAGTTTTGTAGCAGCCACTTAACAGCAAGGACAGAGAAACAATCTTCTAAAGATATGGTTCTCAATCTTGGCAGCACATTAGATTCAGGGTGAGGGAATGATTAACATTTCCTACAGCCTCTCTGCTCTGCAGACCAATTAAATCAGAATCTCTTGGGGTACAGCCTCAGTTCAGTATTTTTTAAAGTTTCCCAGGTGATTTCAATGCACATCCAAAGTTGAGAGTCACTGTTCTAAAGCATATCTGCCTGAAATAAAAAAGTAGGTGTATCTTTGAACATTCTTCTGAATACTCAGTCTGTCTCCCAGTCCCAGTCAAACCCCAGGAAGATATCAGAGGTCATTAAGCTTAAGAATAGATGTTTGGTATTTTTGACAGGAATCCTCTAAAAGATTTTCTTATACCTAATTTTTATTTGCAGTCACATTTTTACCATACTTTAATTTCAGCACATTTGTATGTTTTTTTTTTTAAACAGAATAAAGGTTATGATAAGTCATAACAAGAAGGAGTCATGGTTTTCTGACTATAGACAGAAATGTGGGTTTTGGAAGTACCTAAACTCTAGGAAATTCTGGAGATAGAGGTTTACAGAAACTTTTATCTTCCTGTGAAAGGAATATTGTCATATTTTTCTAAGTGTTTAAAGGAAAACAGGAAGCAGATTATGAATCTAAATGAATACAGAGTCCAGATTGGGTGTGTTTATTTATAATTATATTTATCTTAAGTTAATATCAAATAAAATATGATCTTATTGTAAAATTTTGGAAAAAACATAGACAAATGAAATTCTATATTTAGTATTTGTATTAGATATTCAGAAATCTAAACTGATCAATATATTCACCTCCAGCGAGCTCTAACCTTAGATGAGGATAGTTTAATCAAGCTGTGGTCTTTTGTACCTGACTTTATTGTTCTCTTAATTTTTCCCTGTTATAAAAAATAAAACAAAACTAAAAAAATCCAAATCCTCCCAACATCTATTCATTTGTAGTGGCAGATCAAGTGTAAAGTGGAACTGTCTACATTACTGGAAATAGGCAATAAGGTATTAGAAAAGCTAGAAGCAGTAATAAAGCTAACTGAAAATTGACTTTTAAAATTACCACCATGTATTGGCAACTCTAAACAATGTCAGTGATAAACATTCTACTCTACAAAAATATTTTCTTGGTCTAAGTTTTAAATTCCTAATTATCACATTTAAAAAATATATTCCTTAATAACCATTTGCATTCTGTGTGTTCTCCATAGAATATTCCCACTAATACAGTTGGTCTCTGACTTATATGAAATCAGCTACATCTTTTTTCTTTCAGAGTTTGTAAAGGTTTGACCTCCCAGCTAGGGCAGGTATAGTTTGTTTTTCCACCCCTGTGATAACATATAGTTCTGCCTTTAAAAAATAGACTGAATATAAACAAAGGTGGTGAAAAAATGTAAAGATAATGAACTAGAACTTCAGCTAATTCAGTTTTGTCATTCTATGGGTGATTTGGAGTTTTCATTTATCTTTAAAGTTTAAACAGCCACATAGTGCAGAATATGGTGGAAATGATCTGCTCTTGGTACCAAATAATCCAGGTGTGCCACTGCTCAGCTCCTTTTGCAGTTTGAAAGTCACTGAAACATGCTTTATCCTTTTTGCCTTCATTTTGTCAGTTTCCCTTTTCACCTTGCATGCCTCCCTCCTTCTTTGCTTGTTTCTGGCACCCAATTTCCCAGGGCAAGAAATGTCTCCTAGAAGAATGTAGGAAAAAGTAATTAGTTACATTTATAGTTCTGCTTTTCCTGTGTTGTCAAAAAGGCTTAAAGCAATCCTTCCTCAGACCTGGTCAAGTATTAGCTGAACAAGCTGGAAGAAATCAGTGAGATTGATTTGGCCAATGCTGAAGGGGTGTGATGAGTATTCTGCTGAAAAAGGTAATCTGATTTGGACGACCCAAAAAGATTAAACAGATTAAGTGGTCACTATAGTCTCTGAGTTCTATTCAGCTCAACTATTCAAATACTTAATTCCTTTTTAGTCTGTAAACTAAGCTGACAACTTCTTTTTGAAGGTGCACAGTTAAGGGTGAAAAGAAAAACAGTGATTTTCCATTGATTTAGAATATTAAAGCATAGCATGGAAGAAGTATAAAATTAGAGGAGTTATTTTATACCTGTAGCCCTGCTTCCAAACAGAATGGCATTAAGTGTTTCTGGAGAGATACAAAATCAGAATACATTAATGATAAGCCTTGGAGTTGGTGTTCTGGGTTCTCATTTCATTTCTGTAATAACTAACTGTGTAATTAGGACAGACCACTTACCCATCAATGTAAAGACAGAGGGACTAGGTAATAGGATCTATACAAGTTATTCTTCAAACAAACTACTTTTAATGATATCTTAAACTTGGACTAGAAATTTACTACAAAAAAGTATCCTGTTTCTTTTGTTATTTTTCAACAAGAAATAATTCTTGAAATCATACTGGTTTTTCATAAAAATAAAAAAGAGGGGGAGGATCTGCAACAAAAATACTATGTAAAGACTCATATACTTACAATACATTCCAACTAGAAATAATTAGTATTGTTAATGTTACTATCACTTTAATGATAACATTTTAATTTCTTGTATTTTATTTACTAAGCTATACTTCAAAGTTATAAAAGTTAAGAGAATAATGTAGCAAATACCCAAATACGCAGTCTCAATTTTTCACAAGAATTTTTTTGCCAAAAATATTTTGCTGTGACCCCCTTCAGAATTTTTTTGAAGAAAGAAGGGATGATGATCACTGTTGAATTTCATTTACTTCTCATCTGATCTTATTTCCTTCTCTCTATTTTTCCCTAGGAGTAAGCACCACCCTGAATTTTGTGATTACCCTTATCACATATGGTGGAAGTCACTGTTGCTTCCACATCCAAGTGCAGTCAACCATGACTTTTGCTCTACTCAACTACTTTGCATTTCAAATTCATAGAAATTATTTCAGACACCTGTTAGGCATTTTATACACTCAGAGTTAAGTGTCATAAATTTCCTGTGGGACCTTGGATCACTAATTTTAGTGAGCCATAGCCAGTTCTGCATTATCCACCTCTCTTTGGAGAAGCCAAATCACCTTCACATGGTGCAACTCAATAGCATTCACTATGCACTTGGCTTCTTGTTGAAGACAGGTAGGTGATGCTGTGGTTCCACATAAGTACAACCTAGAAGTGTGTGTGAGATGAACAGATGGGAAAGCTAAAGATTTTTGTAGTAAAACCGTAAGAAATGAAAGCTAGAGGCCTGCAAATAAATTCTTTCGTCCTTGGGTTGGGAAGTCATTTATATATTCTCTCAGAAGACAGCCTCGTGAGATAATCAATTGATCATGCTTAATCTCTTGAACTGGTTTTTTCCTTCTTCACTGTCTCATTCCTTTTTGTCCTTCATTTCTTTTGCATGGGGTTGTACAACTTAATAAAGTACTAAGCTTTTGCCGAAGGCTGAACATTCTTGTGAGACCAGGTTAAAACAGAGATATTTATCTTGTTCTGACTCTGTCTTTCTGGCTTTTTCTGTCCATATTTTATCTATAATTGCTATGTGTTTAGAGCAAGAGTGGTATATCTTACTCTGTGATCTGGGCTAGAAGTCATTAATAAATATTTGCAGTTTTTCTTGATGAAAGTTATTAGCATTATTTTCATATTCACCAAGAAATCTTTAACATTAGTTATTCATGTATTTCCTGTCACATATAAAGTAATATGAACACCCTTTAGAGAACCTAACAGCAAAAAAGGGCCATTATAAATATTAGTTTAATTTCTATACCTTTGGAAAAAACGTTGTTCCCTAAAATCCCAGAATTTGAGCAACCTTTTCTCTATTTTGTATCTATTTACACAATTATAACTACCTCATGCTGGATTATCTCTCTCTCCTATATCCACTCTCTCCCAAGACAGTGAACTTGAGACTAGGAATTGTGTTTCATCTTTGCAAACACACAGTGGCTAGCCCAGTTGACTTTAAGTTAATGGATGTGGAATAGACTTGACATTTGGTGTGTACATAAATAAGCAGGCCTGAATATTTTGGTTATTTATGTGCAGTTCTCTGATTCTTTCCCTGAACATAGAAAACTCTCAGTAGATTGTTGGGAACTCACTGTTGTGATGACACGTGTGATTCCTGCTGCTAAGTGCAGCTGTTGAGCAAACGTACTCACTGCTGTGATAGTTTGTCTGGAAAAGGGACTACTCTGCAAATAGCATACTTCCAGTAAGTCAAGACAGCTCATAATAAGGATTCTGTATCATGAGACAAGTGTCTCATTAGCAATAAAAGCTATTAATGCCACTGTTCTTAATGAAGGATTGAAATAGCTTCCCTCATTAGAATAGAAAGGGTAAGAGTGATGCAATCAACATTGTAGATGAAGATTTGGTGAATGATAGGATGTTGAGGGTAAAAGAAAAAGCTGAAGCCCAAATTGACTGTGAGGTTTAAAATTTGGGCAATAAAAAAGATGATTGTCATTTTGTTAGACAGTGAAATAGGAAAACAGAAAGATGTCCAAGGAAAGTTGATAAGTTTGGTTTTTAACTGACTTTAATATTAAACAATGTCCATTTCTTCAAGAATTAATTTATTCAATGTATATGATACCTGCTATTATCAGATATTGTGGTAAGGTCTGAGCACACAAATGATACTGTCTGTTAGTCATCTCCTTAAAGAACTTTCTTTCAACAAATTTTCAACCGACTCAAATGCAAGTGGAATAACAATTATGTTATATGAAATACTATCAATAAAAATTCATATTATTGAATTGGCAGTGATGGCAAACAAAATTAAAGAACTGAAATTTAAAAATTTGTGGTAAAACTTGATGTCTATTAACAATATTACATGTTATCCCCCATTCAAACATATTTTTAAGCAATAGTAATACAAATGAACAATGAAACAGGGATACAGCACATGTTTCTCAAACAAATAAATGCACAAACATCAACTTTTCATATCACCTCTAGGGTATTGTGTTCAATTATGGTACTACATTTTAAATACCAGTCAGCCAGGTGAGCTTAATTCTGTGTGATGTGAAGAAGCATTAAATGACCAAGTCACAATTAGGAGAAAAATTGTTTTGATGTGTTACCTCACTGTCCAATGCCAATGTCAAAGCTGAGGCCATTTAGGTAGAGATGCTAGAGAGGAAGACAATGCACTGTAAATTATAACAGTCTAATAATTGGAGCTCTCATGTGAATAAAAACTTCACTAATGACTATCTAAAGGGAAAGTAGTAAAAGGCCCTTCTGTTAATAGGGAGTTAGTATTGCTTGTATAAGGTTTGCACATGTGTTTTCACATCCTAGTAGCCTTGATAGCTCTTCATTATAAATCTAAAGGAAAAATAGAAAGAGGCTAATATACATTTACATATGTGTTGTTCTTTTCTTTCTTTCTTTTTTAACCAACTTAATGACTACAATAGGAGGAAGTAGATCCATAAAATGTCTCTGTGCTCCAATTTTCTGGGCATTTTTTGGCAGTTGTGCTATAGGGTGATATTCTCACAGAAGAGGAAAACTAAAAAAATATTAATTTACAAGGATGGCTGGAAAAAAGTTCATTATTGTTGTACCCAGTTAAAAAGGTCACAGTTAAAGTTTCTTCCCTATTCTAGGATGTGAAAAATGAAATATCCCTTTAATAAGGGTCTGCTAGGAGAACACAGCAGCTATATACTTTTTATTCTGGTTGAATTTGCAAAGTTAAATAAATAATTATGAGCAGGTACAAATGATTTAACAGTTGCTCATAGCTATTCATTTATTTACTCATTAAGCATTTACTAATTGGTTACTAAAGACCAGAAAAGAAGTAATAAAAACAAAAGGTTATGTCTGAATTTATAACTGAAATTGCAGTAAAGGATACAGGAGGTAAATAAATTGATTGGAATGTAATGTATTGGTTGAACGTGATAATCACTACACACTTAGTCCTTGGGATGCAATGTGGTAGGTGATCTATTAGAGGCAATGGTAGCCCCAAGTAAAGATGATCAATTCTGCACAGTTTGAGTGTATTTTACAGAATACCCTTGAAGAGTGAAGTTCAGATGGCGGGTAGAGGCAGGTCATTTCAGTATAGGAGTACAATATCTGCAAATACTCTAAGATGTAATACTTTAAATCTAAGTGTTCCCAGGCTTCTGAAAATAATAAACAGGACAACAATGATAGCTATCAAACTGATATGTTCAAAAATGCCAGTCTAAGCAATGTATATGTATTAACTAGTCTAATCTTCATAGAAATATGTATTAATTTGACTTCAAACTCCCATGTTACATACTTTCTTGAAGGGATGACTTGAGAGTTGATTGACTATTGCTTTTGATAGTAGAAGAGGTTACATATCTTAAAGCTAAGTAGAAGTAGGGCCTCAGGAGTAGAGTTGGAAATTTTACTTGCTTGTTCTGGGAGGGTAAACTGTTACAAAGACATTAGAAAATTGTTTGCTATTATCTTGAATAATTAAATTGGTTTAATATTAGTTTACACACAAGTTTTTCTACTGGATATATCCCCTAGAGAAACTTATACACATGTGCTCCAGGACACAAGTAGAAGGGTGTTTTCAGAAGCATGATGGTAATAGCACACTCCCTAAAAGCAAACATTCAAATGTTCATCATAAGTCTATTAGCAGCAACAATAAAATAGATAAAAACATTGTAGTAATTGTACATAATGGAGTAAAAATCAATGAGCTGCAGTGCTGACATGGATAAATCTCTGAAGATTATACAGTTGTCCTCTTTATCTATTGATTCTGCATCTAATGATTTAACCAACCTTGCAAAACAAATATGTACTATGCAATTAAGCCTACAGTGGTTGGGACAGTGTGGAACATGGGTAGTAGGTCCTTGAGCTACGTTGTTCAGCGTTTCATTACAGTGTTGATCAGAAAAAGAATCCTGGTCTACATAGAAAGGAAAGATGATTTTCTAGGACCTGTTTTCATTATACATAGTTTTGCTTAAAGCCACAATTTCTAAGAACTTACAATGACCTTAAATGAGGATTTACTGTAAGACTATTTACGTGATATTATTTCTAGCACAGTGTAACAGTACTTTTCTATTGCATTTACATTGTATTAGTCTCGTAAAGTAATTCAGAGATGATTTGGAGTATATGGGAGGGTGTGCATAGGTCATGTACAAATACTACACTATTTTATATAAGGCATATTTAGTATCTGTGAATTTGGAATATTTGGGTATTACTGGAAACAGTTCCCTGAAATATGATGGTACTGAACAAAAAGAATACATTTTACAATACCTTTACTTATATGTAAAGTTCAAAATATACCATAAAGTTTATGGAAGAAAATATAGGCAAAACTCTACACGACATACATCTCAGCAAACAAAGTCTTTAAAGTCACATCCCCCAAAATGAAGGAAGTGAAGGACAAGATAAACAGGTGGGATTACATTAAAATAAAAAGCTTCTGTACAGCAAAAGAGACATTAACCAAAACTAACAGACACCCTACCAACTGGAAAAGATCTTTGCACACAATACATCTGATAGAGGACTGATAACAAAAATTTACAAGGAACTCACACAACTCAACAAAAAAAAAGCCAATAGCCCAGTCAAAAAATGGGCAGAAGAGCTCAAAAGGCACTTCTCCAAAGAAGAAAAGCAAATGGCCAACAGATACATGAAAAAATGCTCAACGTCACTTATAATCAAGGAAATGCAAATCAAAACCACTGTGAGTTACCACCTCACACCCGTGAGGATGGCACACATTAAAAATGCAGGCAATAACAAATGCTGGAAAGGATGTGGAGAAAAAGGAACTCTTCTACACTGCTGGTGGGAATGTGAACTGGTCCAACCACTATGGAAGTCTGTATGGTGATTCCTCAGACTGCTAAACATGGAGCTTCCATACGACCCAGCAATCC
>PVIJ01005558.1:34591-102305 GCA_004024925.1 Scalopus aquaticus | reverse complement strand
CCCACACACGCACACTTAGTCACAGAGAAGCTCAGACCCTGATTTTTCTGTGAGAGAACTGTCTGATGGAGTCTGCATCAGTTATAAAGTAAATGTCTTTTTAAAATATCAACTGTATAAAAAGAGAAAAGCTAATTTATTCTTTGGATCGTTTTTGAAAACACCCCCTATCGATTTCTTTTTTAAAGAGAAGTAAAAAGTCATTTGGTTATGGGCAAACACCAGTCTTCACTATCTTTGGGTTGGAGGGAATGGCAGGAATGATTGCTCTTGGTGGGTGGGAACAATAGGTGCACGTCCACAGGCCATCCCCCGAAGTCCCTGGGGTCAGGCATGTTCTGGATGGGGTGCGTTTTCAGATTTTACAAAGGAACTCGGTTATCCATTCCGATGTGATGTTAACATCAGTGGGGTCTGGAACAATGCTCCTTAATCAAACCCATTAATTTTTTTCACAGTGAAAGGTTTGACTGTTCACACTAAGTGGGGAAAATAAAGACAATAAATAGTGTCCCATCACTTCAGGTCAGGTTTTGTCACCATATGAGTTATTAAAAAAAAGAAAAATCTTTCAGTTTTAGAATTTTTTGAGCATCAGGATTGATAAGAGCCTGTGGCTCTACGTGATAAATATTTACTACTGCACTTATAAATCCATACAGAGATGGCGATTGCCTGTGTGAGGGTGTATAAATCAATTTTCAGCAGTTCACAAAGATGGAAAGACCTCAGGTGTGCTGGGGGTGCCTCATTCAAACTGGCATTCCAAAGGCTGGTGCAGGGTGGGCACTGAAGCAGTGAGGCACAGAAATAACGGTGAACAAATGCACTGCCAGGTTTAGTGCTGGTGCAAGTTCGTTACATCCATGTAACTGAACAAATGTTAACATTGGGCCTCCCTGGTGGCACAGCGGTTGAGCCCTGCGCTGTGGAGCTGTCGGCAGCGCTCGATGCAAATTCAATGCCAGCGGGGGAGAATCCCACATGGTGCGGCAGACCACTCCTGCCTCACCCACTGCTCCCCTCAGCAGTGTATTTCTGATCTGCCTGTTCTGCTCCCCACTCTGTCTCTGGTGAACCCTCTCACCACCCCACGCCTCTGGCCTGTGCCCCAGCTTGTATGTATAAATAAATAAATCTTTAAAAAAAATGTTAACATTATCTTGGAAAATAAAAGTAACTATAAAATAGTAACCGTAATAAACGTGTACAGAACATTACTATTACTATTGTTCAGTGCTACTCCAAATGCCTGCCATATTTAATTCCCTGAATTCTCACCACCATGCTAACATGAGTTTAGTTACACTACACTACACTGAAATAATTTTTAGCCAAGATCACACTACACTACACTAAAATAATTTTTAGCCAAGATCACATGGCTAGTAAGTGGCAGAGCTGGGCTTGGGGCCCCAGCATTTTGGCTCCTGAGTTGACACATATAACACACTGCCTTTCTGGATATATCCAAGCAGGACTCAAACAAGCAGGAACTAAGATGATCGAGAGAGAGCCATCTTAAGAAAACAGTGCATTATTGAGCACTTACCCTGTGCCCAGCA
Organism: Scalopus aquaticus; assembly: GCA_004024925.1. NCBI lineage: Eukaryota > Metazoa > Chordata > Mammalia > Eulipotyphla > Talpidae > Scalopus > Scalopus aquaticus. The sequence continues at coordinate 100,740 of PVIJ01005558.1, read as the reverse complement.
TTATCCTACGTAAGCCTCACAGCTACCCTTTAAGGAAAAGTCTTACACCCCACATCCAGGTAAAGGAACCAGAGCTCAGGGTGGTGAAGGACATGGTAGGGCTAAGACTTGAATCCAGGACTGAATGGCACTAGAGCTGAAGGTTTCAGGGTGAGACCTGAGATGCTGGCGTCTAGGAGTCTATTCGGGAACCTAGAGACTTACAGGACACAGAGGAAGGAGAACATTCTGAGAACAGTGAGGGTCAGACATGTGGCCTTGGTTGCATGTCAGCTTGAAGGAGAGTAGAGACTCCACACTGGCCAAAGTGGCCCTCTTCTCTGGGCTCCAGCTTCCTGTAACTCGTACTTGCCTGCCACGCTGGGTGGTACTTGGGGTTCAATAGTCAAAAGAAATTAATGGCACAGTTTGGTTCTGTGTCAGTGTGATATCCATAGGAAGGGGAGGTTCCAGGTTCCCTGCCCCACCCAAGCAAGGGTGGAGGTGAGCTGGGAGGGGAAGCTGAAGATGAGGAAGGGGAAGACTTGGAGGAGGCACAAGAAGAGAGACATGTGAAGAAGAATCTGTGTTTGCTTCTTGGTCTTGGACTTGTATCAGGGTCTTGGGGGGTGCCTAGAGAGAGACACTTGAAAGAGATAGAGAAGTGGTGAGAGACCATCGGGGAGACTGACAGTGGCAGCCTTTATCTTGACTTGGGTATTTGATTTTGCTCTTTTCCTTCCAGACTTGCCTTCTGCCCATTTCCTGTGGGCCCCACCAGAAGATGCCTTAGACTTGTGGCAAGTTTTTGGGCCTCAGTGGCACTGCTCTGGGCCAACCCTGTTTGGCTGCGCATTTACCCATGAGGGGATGGGTAACTTTGGATATTTAATTGGAAGTTATTTTAAACTATGTTCTTTCTCCTTGCACACTAATTGTATTTAAGTTCTTTTCTATTGAAGATCTTATGCACTAAATTATATTTTGTCTTTATGCAGTGGATCCAGTAGCCATTTAGAGCATGCAGTTTGGGGCGCCTGGGTGCCCCTCATTCTGCCCTCTGACATTTCTTTGTACTATTTGTCTATTCACAGATGTATCAGCAGCCTTGGGAACTGTCTCCAAGGGCTACGAAGTTCATATGGAAAGAGAGGTGGGATGGAAATTTGCCCTATCCCCTCCAGATGTGCTGGGACAGGATTCAGGGACTCTCTTGCCCTCCAGAATGGGGGCATGGTGGTACTCACAGCTCTGTGTGATCTTCGGTGACCCCCAAGGATATCTTCTGGGCCTCTGTCTGCCCTCACAGCACACATCTATCAAAATACTCCCCTAGCCCTGAAATCCATACTTGCCCGCCTGCCCTTACTCCGTCCATTGCTCTGGGTCATTTGCATTTTCCTGACCAGGACTAAGCAGTTGCCACTTCCATGGCCTCCCTGTCTCCAAGCCCTTCCCAAGTCTGTGCCCACACAGCTGGCAGAGTCCTCTTTTAAACAGAAACCCACCCTGTTATTCTCTCAAAATGGTCCTATCTCCTCCGATCAACAATAGCAAGTATAAGCAAACATTTTCTGTAAAAGGCCAGATAGTAAATATTTTAGGCTTTTTAGGGCAAGAGACAAAATTGCAGATACTGTGTTGTAGTTGTATAATAAAAAACAAATTTTCACAAAATTTTTATTGACATTCAGAGTATAATTATAAGTGAATACTTTTTTGTAATATAAGTCTACAAATGAGAAGAATGGAATTTTGGATCTTGGATGTGTTGCTTAATTGGAGTTCAGATTAGGGTTTGCTCTGTTGGAGTTAGCGTTTCTACCCATGAAATTGATCACAAATGTTTATCTGTAAAACTTATTCTTAGTTCTCAAGCCATAAAGAAATGGATTTGGCTCCAGGCAGTTTGTAGACCCAGGAACTCTAGCAATGCATTTCAGCACTGCCTGCTGGAATCACCCGGGCACTTCTAAGACACACTGCCTGTGAGACGCAAGCCCAGGAAGCCTCTCTAGGCAAAAGGCCCTGGACATCGGTGTGGTTGGAAAGCTGCTCAGTAACTCTGATGTGCAGCCAGGACTAAGAACCACTGGTCCATAGGCCAGAGTCATGGAAGACCCACCTCCATCTGGTGCAACCAAACTCCTTCCAGCCTCTCTTCCTGCCAACCCCTAGCTCCTCTGTTAGTTCCACCAACTCCAAAGGCAATTTGTTACTTCGGGGTTTTGCTCACACTGTCCTCTCTGCTTGGTAGTGACCATATCTTACTCTGGATCCTTAAACTTTAGCTTAGGTGTCACTTCTCCTCTCTGGTCCCCGAGGTCCTTGTTTTTCTCTGCACTTTAGTATGCAAGCCTCCTCATTATAATGCCCATTGACCTCCTGGGTTTCCACACAGACCATAAGCTCTATGAGGGCAGGGTCTGTGGCTCACTTTTCTCTGGATGCGTTGAGTCCAGCCAACATGAGGCTGACCCCCCTCCCCACACCCCTGTCCACTCGTGCTCAATAAATATTTGCTGGACAAATGTAAGAATTAAGGGATCAACTCAGCAGCCTGCGCAAATGTAGGTGAGAGGACTCTCCCAAAGGAGCGGGGCTGCCAGGGTTGAGGATGAAGGTGTGACAGTGGTTGGTTTCAGTTTCTGTTAATCACAAGTCTATTTTCCGGGAATCTTGTGTTTTCTGTAACTTGTACTTTCTCACATTGTGATTTGGCACTTGTTTTAAGGAAACAGAGTGTTTTTTTCCTTGTTTTTTTTTTTCTGTCAAGAATTTTGCTGCTGGAAAACTCAGCCCATATGTGGTTAAAAGAAAAGAAGTTCTTTTAACCATACTGGCAGGAGCATCCTATTGCATTCTTTCTGTCACTTAGCCCAGGCCCCACTATCCCTGCCTCTGGATTAACCAGAACTTGGAGCGATTCTTGCTTTAACTTACCTTCCCTGTGACTGTGGCCCAGGCCTCATTCTGTCCTCCCTGGAGGTGGGGATTATCTTTACCCACACTCTCCAGACATTTTCAGACTCTCTTGCCAGGCCCTGTGCCACTTTTCACACTCCAAACACCTCTTCTTTTGGTCTTGGTTTGTTTTGGGTTTGCTTAATTTAAATTTACAAAAGAGAAAGAGTAGGGTCCCTTTAGGCCCCAGGTTAGCAGAAGCCATCATAGCCCTCCAAGCAGACGGTGGGGGGGGCAGGGCGGAGAGGCACTGAATATGTGGACAGTTGAACTTTGAACAATGCTGGGGTTGGGGCTGATCCCCACCTTGGTCAAAAACCCACATGTAACTTTGGACTCCCCAAACACTAACTACTAACAGTCTGTGGTTGTCCAGATGCTTTATTAATAACATAGTCAATTAACACATATTTTGTGTGTCATATGGATTATATACTGTATGCTTACAGTCAAGTATGGTGAAGGACTTCCGGTGAGAATTTTAGTTCAACTTTAATTTATACAAAAAAAAGACTTAAAAATTTTAGCGTAAAATTAAATGGTGGTGAGTGTACTGTGGTAACATACGTCTGGAGAGGTGTACACCTGTACCTCTGAATCATGTACAGTGTTGTAAAACTGTTACCTCGTCTAAAAAAAAAAAAAGAAAAAGAAAAGAAGAAGACATTATTAGAAAAATCTTGAGGAAGAAAAAATACATTTATAGAACGGAACTAGATCAGTACCATAAATTTACATTGCTGCTTAGAAGAAAGTCCAAGTATAATTGCACCCACTCAGTGCCAAACCATCTTGTCTAGGGTCGACTGTATATATACTTTTATTCATTTTACCCTTGCAAAAACCCTGCAAGGGAGGTGGTATTATTTTTATTTTATGTAAAAAATTCCAATTTTTACGGAAGAGGAAACAGTATCAGATTAAGTGATTTGCTCAAGGTCATACACAATTAAAAGGTTGAATAGCCAAGTATTGTGTGTGTGTGTGTGTGTGTGTGTGTGTGTGTGTAAACCTTTTATTGATATATAATATACTAAAAGAAAAGTGTACCACTTATAAATATAGCTTAGTGGCTTTTAGTCACACAGTGAACATACCCTTGTGGCTAGAAGCTTCTTTTTTTTAAAAGAATGATTTATTTATGCATACAAGAGCTGGGGTGTAGGCCAGAGGTGTGGGGGCGGTAAGAAGATTCACCAGAGACAGAGTAGGAAGCAGAACAGGCAGACTGACTGAAATACATTGCTGAGGGCCTCCCTGGTGGCGCAGTGATAGAGCGCTGAGCTGTGGAGCTATGCGAGTTCGATGCCCAGCCGGGGAGAATCCCACATGGCGCAGCAGACCTCTCCTGCCTCGCCCGCTGCTCCCCTCAGCAGTGTATTTCTGATCTGCCTGTTCTGCTCCCCACTCTGTCTCTGGTGAACCCTCTCGCCCCCCACGCCTCTAGTCTGTACCCCAGCTTGTATGTATAAATAAATAAATCTTTAAAAAAAAAACAACACAGCTTAAAAAAAAAAGAAATACATTGCTGAGGAGAGCAGTGGGGGAAGACAGAAGTCTGCTGCCCCCATGTGGGAATCTCCCTGACCGGGGATTGAACTTGTTCAGCAGTGGCTGCAGATAGCTTCATAGTGCTGAGACTTAACCCGTTGTGCCACCAGGGAGGCCCCTAGAATCTTCATTATGAAATGGAACATGACTACCTTTTGAGCTCCCTGTGAACCCACCCCCATCCCTCTTTCTATTTCCTACATAGTCCCTCCTCACAACTGCTATTCTGACATGTCAACTAGATTGGTTTTGCCTGTTTTGTAATCGATTATAAATGGAGTTACAGAGTATGTGTTCTTTGTGTCTGCTACTTTTACTCAGCATTATGTTTGTAAGATTTATCATTGTTTTCCCACTGAGTTGTGCTTCATTCATTTTCACCACTGGTGTCTAGTGTGAGGATAGACGATGTATTTATGTATTCTACTGCTGGCGAACATTTGGTTATTTTTCAGTTTGGAGCTATTACAAAATGGTGCTTCAATGCATATTCTTTACGTCTTTGGCATTCATTTAGTTTTAGGATTTGAGTTTCTGAGTTATAGGAGATATGTTTGTTCTGATTTAGTAGGTACTGCCAGTTTTCCAAAGTGGTTAAACTGACTTATGCTCACACCAGAAAAATCTGACAGTTCTGACTGTTTTACATATTCCTAACTGTCCTTTTCATCTTAGCCATTCTGGTGACTATACAATTGTATCTTATTGTAGCTTATTTGCATTTTCCTAGCATGGAATGAAGAAAAGTGGGTGTAATGTGTTTATTGGACATTTGGATATCTTGTTGTGTGAAGTGACTGCTCAAGATATTTTTTAACAACTTGGCTTTTTTTTTTCTTATTTATTTGTAACAATTCTTTATCTATTCTGGCACAAGTCCTGTCAGATATTGTTATTTTCTTCTCCTATTTTGTGGTTTATATTTTTACTCTTCTAATGGTATTATTTAATAAACATGTGTTCTTAACTTCAATGAAGTTCAGATAGCAATTTTTTTTCCATTATGATTAGCACATTTTATGTCCTAAGAAAACTTTGCCTATTCCAAGGTCATAAAGATGTTCTCCTGTGTTTTCTTATAAAAGAGTTTATTGTTTTGCCTTTTACATTTAGATATGCAGTCTGTCTGTAATTGATTTTTCTGTATAACATGAAATAGAGGTCAAAGTTCATTTATTTTTTCTACGGATAATCCGTTGACTTAGCAACATCCACTAAAAAGACCATTTTATTCCCACTGCTTGTTAGTGTCATCTTTGTCCACTGTCAGGTGGCTACACATTTTGTGGGTCTGCTTCTGAACTCCCAGAGTCAAATTTTTAGGTCAGAGTTATTTGGTTCTAAAGTGTATCTTCTTTTCATTATTCTGTAAAGAATTTGAGTAATTTTGGGAACAGCTAAGGATGAAAGGACATAATATGCTGTCTTTGAATGGGGTTGTTCCATCCTATTGAATAGAGGCAGAGCAGGTACTCAAAGTCGCAAGTGGCAAGTGGGGGTTGGCTGGGTGGAGAGTGGGGTAACATGGAGGGAGAGGGCAATTAGTGCATGTATTTATGGAGTAAGAGGGAGGCACATGCTGGCCATAGGCTGAAGCCCATGAACCAGGACCATTGCAAACCTCTAGAGAGTAATGTCAAAGAACAGGACAAATAGTGTGTTTTTCTATAGGCAAAAGGAAAAACAAATTGTCAGACAAGTGCTTATTTGTTGAGTAAGTGAATTTGTAGCAGGTTTTAATGTGAGTGTACATAATTTGTACTTAGGGATTATTAGCTCTTCAAAACCTTTTTCTAACCAGGTTATTAATTACATTTTTTGATTATAGAAGTTAATCCATATATGCTCTCTCCTTGGTAGGGGATTATATTTTTGTAGATGAGGCACAAGTAAATATTGTTTAATAACCTAGCTTCTTCCTTTTCTAGGATTATAAAACTCTTACCCTCTGAATCTAAAATCTATATTCTAAACAGACATTATTGACCATCTAGTGGAAGTTGCTTAAAATATGGACAGTGAATGTACATCCATGGTTCTCAATCTTGCCTGCACATTTGAATCACAAAGACAACTTTGGAAAAACACTGATGCCTACATTACAGCCTCAGAGATTCTGATTTGATGGTCTTGGGACATAAGGCGTGAGCATAAAGATTCCTGAAACTCCTCAAGTGAATGTAATGTGCAGTCAAGATGATGCCCCCTGGCGAGATGGAGTCAATTCCTTCTCATGGAACTCACCTTCCACATGTTCTGCCACTTTGGGTGGTGGTACCATCTTGTGACTTTAGGCGGCTTACTCTTCCTGGCCCTGATCATTGCTTGGTGACAATAGGCTTTGGACATGCGGTGTTTTTTTTTCACTAAGGGACTGTTCCTGAACATCTATTCCAAAGCATCATTGAGCAGGTGGGCAATCTCAGGATCAGAAAGAGGGGGTACTTTGTATGCAACCTTACAGCAGGTGAGTTGTGGTGGGCTGGGATGGATATCTAGGCCACCTGAGTTCCAGACAGTTGCTCACATTCTGGTAGAGGGCAAGGATGAAGAGTCAGCCAGCAAAGTGGGTGCCCCTGACCGGGCAGGACACCGCATGGGGAAGCTCTGCAGCCTGAGGAGCAAGTGCAAGGCTAGACACGGACTAAATGGTATGTGGCTGATACTGAACAAATCATGAGGCACATCTGCAGAGCCCATGTTATTTCCAGTATTTGTTACTGTTTCTACCAGAGAAACACTCACGTGTTTCTAAGGAGGAAAGAGAAAGAATTGTGTGTCCTGGGGCATCTTCCAGGTGCACTCCCTAATTGTCACCACCTAGTCTGGGTCCAGCACACTGCAGATTAGTATAGCTGTGGCTGGGAGCACTTCTCAGTCATCCCACTGAAGCCTCTGTGTGTGTGTGTGTGTGTGTGTGTGTGTGTGTGTGTGTGTATGCGCGCGCGCGTGTGTGTGTGGTTCGCATATGTGTTTGTGGCTGGCTGCCTGTGTCTTTTCAGATGAACAGTGTGGAGGGAAGACAAGGGCAGGTTATCTATGCTCCAGTTTGGAAGGTTTCCTTGATTGCTCCGTAGACATGTGAGGTTCAAGGGCCAGTGCTGAAGGGCAGGCCCCAGGCTCTCCATAGCCATCCTCTCTGTACCACTTTCTTGTACAGGGCTCGACACACACAAGGTTTGGGGAATGAGAGTTGAATTTAAAAAGATTTAAAAAGATCTTCTGTCTTAGATCTTAGGGGAAGCGAATCATGTACAGGTGACCCTTGAACAACATGGGTTTCAACCATGTGGGTCTTATACAAGCATTTTCTCCTATCCGTGGGTTCCACATTTACGGATTTGCTAACCCCGAATGTCTGGTGGTTGAGTCCTTGGATGTGGGACGCTTGGATACAGAAGACCCACTGGAAATTATATGTGGATATTCCCACTGCTTGGAGGTTCACATCCCTAACCCTTGTGGATTGCTCTAGGGTCAACTGTCTATATACACGGAGAGAGAGGAGGTGGGGAGAGAGAAACAGGAGCAAGTGCTGCTCCCTGGCTGTAGGATCCCCTCTTGGCTAGCACCCCTGTATTTTTAGGACCTAAGCATGGCTCAGAATGACAAACGCACAGGGAGGCCGGGAGGGAGCGAGTATTTGCTTTCCCTACATTGTAGCGTGGGCTCAGAGTGCCATTCTCTTTCTGATGTGCTTTTGTCAGATTCTCATCAGAAAAGAGAACTCATCACAGATGATTCAAATTTAGAGACTAATGAAGAAACTGTTTAGCAGATGTGAGACAGTAGGGTTGAAGGAATAAACAAAAGATTTTGAGGTGACTGAGGTGGGTAGAGCCAAAACCTGTTAAGTCTGAAGGGGCAAGGAGAAACAGTGGTATTTCTGGAGCCAGTGGGAGGGAGGGCCCTGTTGAAAAGGCTCTCCAGTGGCGCTCCCTGCAGCACCGAAGCAGAGGAGTGGGTGAGAAATCCCTAACCTTTTCTCAATCTCATGCTAGGGCCTTCCATTGACCAATGTCAACAAGGTCCTGGTACTGGCCTCAAGGGCCCTGGGTGGTACTTGCTCTGGGCCACTGTTCTGCAACCATCCCAGGCTGGGTAGGTTCATCGTTGGTTCAGGCAGCTTAAAAGAGAACCTTGGAGCTCTTGGTATCATCCTCACAGCTTTTCTGATAGTATGCACGGGAAACAAGCCAGCAGGGAGACAGCAACTCAGGCCCCCCTGTGACTCTCTATACGCCCTTTCCTCTCGTGGCCGTTCTTCCCCACTCTCTACCACTCTCTACTGTTCTCCACTATTTCTCCGCCATGGCGTCCTCTGCCTCACTCCGTCCTCTGGGACGCTGCCTCTATATGCTCAGTCCCTCAGCTGAGGTGTGCCCACTTACGCATGCCCACACCATACTCCAGGTGTCCACCATCAGGCATGCACACCCCGAGCCCACACTGCCAAGCGCCTCCTGCATTCAAGGCCGCAGGTGATAACCACAGAGGCCAACGGGGCAAAAGCCCGAGCAATCCTCATTCATTTACCTCCAGCCACTGTCCCTGACTCTGGAAGGAGGACTGAGGGTGGCTGTGAAGATGCAGCAACACCCGGTGGAGGGAGGAGCCTAGGGGGCAGAGGGGACCCAGGAGATCAAAAGCAGGTGTGCAGGTAGGTTCTGGCCCTCAGTCTCCAGGGAACACGTGCTTCAGGGAAGTAATTATACTACATCTAGGAAGCTCATCCTGCACCCTAATTACATGTATAGTAATTTTATATAGAGTTGATGGTAGTGGCTTTAATGTCTCATAAATACTCCTCTAAGGATTCTCCACACAGAAGAGGACTAGTTTTGTTTTTGAGGCCTGGAGCCAGCCTTTGGAGGTGAGGCTCTGACCTCTTCTGGGGAGCAAATCCCATAATGGCATCCTCTGTATCCCATCAGTTCCACTGAGGGCTCAAGCATATGGGCCCCTTTCTCCGGGGTTCATGAACTTCATAATCCCTGGATGTGTCTCCTGCAAGCCTCTTTCAGGAAGGAGCTGGCAGTGGTTACTGAAGCTGGTCTTTCAGGGTGTGGGGAAATGTGGATGCTCTGAAACTTCTCTGGGACTTCTTGTTTGCTCATTTTGACTAAATTTTGGCTCGAGAATGGCTTGTGCATAAGTAGGAAGATTTTATCCCACCAAAAGCAAAGCTTAAACAAGGCAGAGGAGAGAAACACCAGGCATCATAAACACAAAGCATGTTTGAAGCTCCCGGCTTAAGGAAAGATGCCCACAGAGACCATCTCCTCTAATTTTCAGAGAAACCCCCAACATGGGCTCTGTGCTCAGCGAAATGAGCTCAGAAGTTTCCTGCTTAAGGGTGTCCAGGCTGAGGGACTGCAGTTTGGACCTCTGCTCTCCCTTAAAGAGCAGTGTGGCCTCAGGCAATTCCTTATCATCTCTCTGATTCTTTACTTTCATCTTGCAAAAATGGTGTCATCATTGTGTCTAGGCTGAAATAGTTTATGTAAAAATCTTCTTTTCCATTCAAGGACACACACAAATACTTCCTAAATGCAAGTTGATTTTGAAACCACTGTTTGGAATGGGCCAAGGCTTCATCCTTCCTGTTCTCCTATGACACTGGGACTCTGACCCATACTTCCCAGCTTTCATCTGCACTAGCCCCTCTAGCCCGACAGGCAATTGGTAACCTAATGCCTGGCCCTGTGTTGGGTCCAAAAAGGGGAAGAGGCAAGAATGATTGAGTAGTAATGCTGTATATTTGAGCCACTGCAGAAGCCATGGCTATAGTAGACAGGAAATCCTGGAGCATTCTAGAAGCCTGATGTATTTCAAACTGAGCACACCAGCCTGGAGTTCCTTCAGGCCATTTAAGCTGTGGGGCACGATTGCCTCTGGCTACAATTACCACATGCCTGAGGGGGGCTAGTTTTGGAGTTCTGGTTGGACTCAGCTGCCCCTGACTGACCACTGGAGACCTTGGTAAAGACTGGGAATTGGGCCACCTGAGGAGACTGTTTGCAGAGAAGGTGGGGCTGGTGGAACAGGGAAGTCAGCAGGGCTGCACGGCCCGCACAGATCATGCATGGAAGTCTCAGGGCTGCAGGAGCTGCCCAAGATCTCAGAGCAGCTAAGCCCTATCATGTGCTGGCCTCCTGCAACTGGGCCTCTGCATTTGTTAGTCGCCTTTAACTGTCACCGAACTCTCTGTTCTGGGTTATTCTTATCCTCACCAGACAGTTGAAAAACTAAGACTGGGAATGGCTCATTAGCCCAGTCATGGTCACACAGCATGCGGCCTGCCCCAGGCCTTCCCTCCCTGCTCTGATACTCAGCGCTCCCTACCAGGCTGCCACAACACACACACAAAGGAACCGCTAACATTCACCTCTGTGTAAAAGGTCTGCTGATTGCCTTTCCCTTAAAAATAGAAAGGATTTGATGAATTTTTCCCAAAATCTCGTCCTTGGAATCCTGGCCCATGACATGCATGGCTACAAAAGCATTCCATGATGAAATCCTTTAGGAGAGTCACAATGCACAGTTCCAGCTCAAGGTCCTAGAGTCCTGCAGTAAGGAAGCCCCAGCGAGCCAGCTTTTCCCAAGCCTGTGTGACCAAGAACCTTTGTTTCGTTCGTGTTTATGAATATCCTACAGAGCCAAGTAAATACATGGGTCAGCCTTGTTCCCGAGCCCTGACTCAGCAAGCGGGCCTCGGAGGATGGGGATCCTCACATGACGCAGTCTGCTCCCTGAAATAGCCATGGGTTCCCGCCTCCAGGATTCAGAGACACAGTACAGCCCTGCATTGTCACTCATTCCCATTTTTTTTTCACACTGCCTTAATGTGGAAAATGTCCATGCATGCTGCTCCCAAGAATTACTGATAACTTAAGAGAAAACTTGAGAAAAAAAATTTGTTTGGACACTGTGCTCTACATTTCTCCTTAAGTGTTTACAGAATTTCTGAATGTTTGCCATCAGACCTCCTAATACAAAAGGCTACCTGGGAGCTCACACCTGTATATGTCACAGAGAGGGTCAGGCTCCCTCTGCCTGGCCCCCAACTGTCTTCCACCTCGGACTACACAAACAGAAGCAAATGAAGGGGACGGGGGTCAATGTGTTGAAACCAGCTCTTGTTTCCAGCATGAGCCCCTCAATGCCCAGGGTCCCCATGCTGCCCCCACAAGCTAGTCTCTTCCTCACTTCATCCCCAACTTTAAACAGTACCACCAACAGCCCAGTTGCTCAAGCTTCAACCCTAGAATCTACCTCTATATGCTCCGCTTCCTCCCCACCCTCTGCCCATCCACTGTTGGAGGAAGAGCAGTGTGCTGTGTGGGAGCTGAAACCCCAAGGCCTCGCTTCAGGTCCTGCCTCTATCACTTCCTAACTGGGTGGTCCTGGGGAAGTTGCCTAACCTCTCTGGTCCTCAGTTTCCCTGCTTGGACCTCATAGGGTCTGCCAGGAAGATCACATGAGCTGTGAGGGCTTAGTGCTTCATATATTCCAACTCAGCACTCAAGTAAATGTCAGATATGATCAGTATTCTCTTGATCCATTCCTTCTCTTCCCATTTTGACCGGTGACACACTGGTCTGGTCCATTGTCATTTCTTCCTTAACATGCTAATCGCATCCAAATGGGGTCCTCTTCCCATGCTATTTCTACACAGCAGCCAGAGTGATCTGTTGACAGAACAGATAGGACAACCTCACTTGGCTGCATAGAAGCCTTCAAAGTAGGTTCATCCTCACAATTAAAGTGAGATCGGCGCAGCAGACCTCTCCTGCCTCGCCCGCTGCTCCCCTCAGCAGTGTATTTCCGTCGATCTGCTAGTTCTGCTCCCTACTCTGTCTCTGGTTAACCCTCTCACTGCCCCGCACCTGAATAAATGAATGAATCTTAAATAATGAATCTTAAAAAAAAAAAAGTGAGATATTAACAACTCGGCCTGACATGTGAGGCAGCTCTTCCCCATCGCTGTGCCATTCTCACCTTCCTGTGCTGTTCCAGGCACACTGGCCATTGCCCCCTTCCTGGAGCCCCAGTGGCCTTTGCCATAGAGCAGAATTTCTGCCTCATTCTAGGATGCCCAGCTCATTCCTATCTGAGGCACCCGTTGAGCACCCTCTTACCCCCTTTGATGGGCTTTCTCATCAGAATGTGCCTCTCCACACAGTGGACTTGTTTATTTTCTGGAATCCTGCCCTGCAGCCCTCCAAGCCCTGGGAGCTGCTCCATGACAATAGAGGCCTTGGTTTACTGCTATGCTCCCAGAATGAATGTGGAGGAGAGATAAGAGGAGGAATGAGAAAGCCTGGCTGGGTCACACTTTCCCATCTTATTTTCATTATCCCCATTTGGTAGATGGGGTTAGGAACGTTTCTAAAAACCTCCCAGTTCATGAGTTGTGGGGCTAGGGCTCAACCCCAAGGAGCATGTCCTGCTTCAAGGGTGGGCACCATCCTTGAACCACCAGGCTCTTTTGCCTTCTTTTAGTGCAGCAGAATCTGAACATAAGGTGAGGTGAGGAAGCCGTTGGGAGGCAGGCGTGTCCAAGGCGAATTGGAAATCTAGGAGAAACGACTGGGTTCACCCTCCCACCCTCACTCGACTGGGCAGTGATAGAATGTGCCTTCTTTTCTGGTCTTACTTATTCTCCTTCATCTACTATGGTCTTGCCTAGTTGCCTGTAATTTGGTCCACATTCCCTGAGGAACCAGATGGGCAACTAGGTAGTGGCCTCCTCGCCCAACCTAGAGTTGCCCCAAAGGCTCAGGCTTGAGCTGGGATTTTGGCAGGTTTTCTCCATGTCTTTAGTGTCCAGGCATGGGTAAGGGTTCTCATGAGAGGATATAGTATTCGTGCCTAGGGAGAAACAGTCATCCTTTTAACCCCCAAGTTTGTAGGTGGGACCAGATGCTCTCTATTTTTTTTTAGATTTATTTATTTATGCATACAAGATGGGGTACAGGCCAGAGGTGTAGGGGGGTAAGAGGGTTCACCAGAGACAGAGTGGGGAGAAGAACAGGCAGATCAACGGAAATACACTGCTGAGGGGAGCAACGGGTGAGGCAGGAGAGGTCTGCCGCGTCATGTGGGAATCTGCCCCGCCGGGCATTGAACTAGCATCATTGCCGCTGCGGACAGATCCACAGCGCAGCGCTTAACCACTGCACCACCAGGGAGGCCCCTGCTCTCTATTTTTATTTACTTTTTTATTTTTTAATTTTAGATTCGTGGTTTTAAAAAAGTCAATTCTCAAGCACGGCACAGAGAGCAGACATGACAAAATGAAAAGATGTTCAGTTGTGTGGAGGGTTTGAGTCTTACCTCTGTACTGTGGGAAAGACACACTTGCTGGGAGGTTGTCTTGGGCAGGTTACAAGAAGAGGGGGGATGGGGCCCCTGACAGAGTGAAAGAATTATGTATTTTTGTGAGGACTTTATTTTGTTTTGCCTTCTTGTTTTTGGCTTGCAATCCTTTCTGGGACATTGTACCTTTTCAATAAATCCCATTTGGTCACTGCACTTTGTTGGGAGCTCAAAATGCCTCCAGGTAGAGGCACATTTAACCCTTCTGACTCCCCTCTTAGAAATGCTGTTCCTTACCTCCTGCTCAAATAAACTTCCTGGACTATGATTTTCAAGATAGTAAAGAGAGAACAGAAGTGGTCCTCAGGAAGTGGCTGCTGTTGCCAGACCTAGTGCTGGTGCAGAGCTTATACCTCTGTCCCACTCAGGCCCCCAGTGACACTGCCAACTTGTGACTTACTGTCCCATCTACCATCTAGGAAACTAAAGGCCAGGAAGGGGAGAAACTGGCCCAAGGTGAGCTGTGAGTCAGGAGGAAGAGATGGCTGAAGATCCCAGGTCCAAAAGAGACCTGCTCAGTGAGTTTCAGATCGGGCTGTCTCACCAGGAGTTTTGACCCCAGAGCCACCCAGCACTCACCCTCAGAGCCACCCACCACCCAGTTTCATGTGGCAAGTATAGAAAATGGCCATACTTAGTGGCTTAAAACAACAGAAATGTATTCTCTCACAGTTCTGGATTTCAGAAGTCTAAAATCATTGGACCAAAATCAAAGCTTCAACAGCACTGTGCTCCCTCTGAGGGATGAAGGGGAGGAGCTGTTCCTTGCACCTTCCAGCTTCTGATGTACGCCTGCTTTCTTTGGCTTGTAGACACATCACTCCATCTTTACATCATCTTCTCGTGTGTATGTCAAACCTCCCGCGCCTCTCTTGTAAAGGCATTTGTGATGGCATTTAGTGCTCATCCACATAATACAGAAAAATCTTCCCATTTTAAGACTTTTTACTACATCTGCAAAGACCTTTGTCTAAATAGGATAACATTCAAAGCTTCCAAGATTTAGGACTGTTATCTCCCAGGGCTACCATTCAGCCTACCACGCCAGCTTTATAGACGGCACAGGGAATATGCACCATCCCCTTCTGATAGCAGATGCAAATGGCAGCAAGAACAGGGCAGGCATTTAGCAGGGCATCCTTGCTGGTCTTAGGGAGGGAGGTGCACTTTGGTCAGTTTCTAATGAGAATTAAATTTGAGATGCTGGGACCAGAGCTCATTTGTTCATATGTTTGTGACAAAGTTATAGAGCGGATGTTCTACACTCAGCCTTTTGGAACTCACGTTCCAGGCAAGGGAACAGGTCCAGAATCTGTACTGTGGTATGTGCTGGGGAAGAGGAGTCTGCCACTGATAAGGTATTTTTTTTGCCCACTTGTTAAAGCATCCAGGAAGCGATATTTGAGTGGAGACTTTAGGAGTTAGCAACATCCAAGACAGAGAAAGGGTATTTTAGCAAAGCATCATTTACAGAGCTTTGTGGTTAAGACTGAACTGCCTTCGGCTTGCCAAAGTTGCCTAGTGGTGATCATAGGACTGAGATAAATCTTGGATGAGGAAAACTAGAGCCAGATTTTTCATATTGCCGTTTTGTTTTGTGTGTTCCTGTATTTCCCTCCTTGTGGCTCTCCTTATGGGCAAAACCCACAAAAAGAGAAAGGACAAGTCCTCAAGTCTCTGTGGGGTGACGGGGCGGGGGGGGTGGTGGCAGTGGGGTCCTGGTTAAATGCCTGCCATGCCTTCCTGTCCAGGTGGCCTGTAGTGGGCAGACAGACTGGCCAGCCATGAAATCCAAACACAAACTGGCTGCTAATTAGAGGCCTGTCAGGTTTAAGGAATCCAGTCCCAGGGTGTTCTCAGTGTTAACACACCTTTTCTTTTAAAATGTAAAAGTACATCCTGTGTTTTGCAGAGTGTGAATGGCTTTTCAGTGTGTTAGGTATAGAGTGGCAGGGTGTGGCTTTCCCCCCTTCCCACGGTGCCCCCACGATGCTCAGCGACCTCCTACCCACAGTCCCAGCCCCAGGTTGCAGCTGCCTGAGTCTTTGTGCCAGAGTTTCCTGCTGCCCCTGCCCTGCTTCCCCCACTAGCTTTCCAGTCTTGGCCTACTGGTCACCTCCCTCACTGCGTTTATGCATCTTTGATTAAACATGTGTATGTTCATTGCTTCATATTTTTCTTCCCGAGGACAAGAGTCTATTTTGTTGACTCAGTTCATACCACATAGCTAGCATACAATAACTTTATGTTGAGTGAATAAGAGAATTATAACAAAAGCAAAAAAAAGTTCAGAAATATTTAATGAAGAGAATGATCAAATGTTCATGATACACCTATGCTAGTAATATTCTTCAGTCTTAAATGTGTCTGGGAAGAACTTCCTTTTATTAGGAAAGCATATCATTTTGAATGGAAGAAACAAGATAAAAATCAATAGTCTAATCTCAATTTTATAAAGTTCTTGTATATTTGCTTTAAAAACCTATCAAAATATTGGCTGTGGATCCGATGCTCTAGGACAGTTCTGTTTTAATTTTCCAAGTTTTCTTTGATGAAAGCACAGCACTTTTGTAAAAAAAAAAAAAAAAGAAAAAAAATTGAAAATATTGATGAGGGTCCTTTGAGCCATCTGCTGTCTCGGTCCTTCCTCCTAAGCAGTCCTAATCTTTTACACACACATTATGGGCTTACTGGGGATGAATTGGAGGTCCCACTAGAATGATTTAACCAATTAACTTATTCATTAACTGCCATGGTATCTTATAGGTGCCGGACAAAAGATTTAGAATAATCCTTATTGTGGGCTGGACAAAGGGAATATTTGAAATCTCTTTCTCTCATTCCTTTCCAGCCTTTCTCATGGAATTCCCACAGGGACTAATGCCCAGAAAAAAGGGCAAAGTGGCATTAGAGTCTTTGAAAGAAGAATGAGCTTAAGGCGTGCCCATCGCGGCAGCCAAGCGGAATTCCCATGGAGTGTGTGTTTACTAATTATCCCAGGCTTTCAGCTGCACTCACCTCCTTTGTCATGCGTGCTTGGACTTTGTTAAAACTTCAGTGTTACGCCTTTCTATATACTACAGCTATTTTAGAAATTAACCTGTCATCATTTTTCCTATTAAACTCCTAAAGGAACATTTTAGTAATCATTTCTATCTGAGTGAGTCCGTGGCAAAGCTGGAGTCCTCATATAAAGCACATTTCCCAACCCTTTTGGAAAACTTGCTGACAAAGCCCATACCCTTGTCTCTTTGCCATTTTTGAACTCTTGCATTAAGGTTGTGATCCACGGTAAGAAATATTAGATTGTTATACCTAAAGGTTGTATTATACCATACACACACACACACACACACACACACACACACACACGGCAGAGAAAAGTTGGAAACAAGTGAAATAAATCTCTTGAAAGTAAGAGAATGAATTTTCCAGTAATTGCCTTTACTCAGTGGGCTAAAGGCAACCACTTGAAATGATGGTTTTAAATAGCAGGAGACTGTATATAAAATGTTTATCACCTTAGATTCAGTTTCTCCATCAGTGTGGGGGTGTATGTAAATTTATGTGGAGAGATTCATGTGACAAGTGGCTTTGTCACATAAGGACATAGATGTCCTCTCCGTATCCACTTTTATCCCTATGGAGGTTCACCTGGGCCCTTGCTGCTGACATATCTACTAGAGAGTGATTGTAGCATTAACCACATGTGTCAGAAGTGAGCTGGAGAGGCCATTGTGGTCACAGAGTGGAAATCTTTGAAGACTTAAGTTTTTAAGGAGTGCCCATCATTTTCCTGCATTTCATCTTCTGGTAAATCATCAGAGGACCCTTAGCTTGGGATTGAATGCAGAGAAGGTGTCATCTCTCACCTTGTTGAGTGGACACTAATCTCTCCTGGAGGCCCTTCCCTCCCACCCCACTTGCTTGCCTGTGTGGCCCCCTTTCCCACCTACCCCATGCTGTAGTCTTGGACAACCCTCTACCCTGAATGTCCTTGAATATTTCCTTCCCTCTCTTTGGAAATGCAGGGAATTGAAAGTAATTGCTAGAAATCAGGCCCTTGAGATTTGAAATAAATATCTTTGCCTTTAACTTAATAGTTTCTTGGAGATTACTTTGAACTCATGGTGAGTTGGAACTTTATATATAACAACTGTTTAAGCAATCAACCACCTCACCATATTTTACCTTTTAGATTAACAAAATGGTTTTTACTCTTTTAAAGGATAATAATTTAGAGTGCTGGAGAAAGTGCAGGCACTTGGTAATCTCATACATTCTCCCTACCTCCTTCTTCTCACCTTCACTGTGTCTGCCACCTGGTTTCCTTCTTACCTCAACTTTCAAAATGCTCCCTGACCATCCAACTGCCCGCTCAATCATCTGTCCATTCATTCATCTACCCATCCGTTGGTGTTTAATGAGCATCTACTATGTGTGTACAATTCTAACCACTGCAGGTAGGACAGTAAATGAAAATGACAAAAAATCTCTTCCTTATATTTATCAAATGTCTTTTGTTATATATGCATTTTCTCACAATTAAAACCTACCCCAATGAATAAAATAGGCAAGAACTTCCTCTTCAGAACATTTAGCTCTTTCCTCCATGCTTTGAAAATGCCCCCATTGATATACTTGATTGACTTCATGGCTGACTCCTCTCCGGAATGTTGAAGCAGGACCCTTGCCCAAGTCCATTTGGATTCACACTGCCCAGACTCTCCATATGTCTCCCTTATGCATAATGCTGTGAGTACATTTGCCATAATGATGGGGAATAATGTGGAACTTGACATTTATTGAGAACCTGCTTTATGCTAAACCACATATCTTCATAGGCTTAAGTAGTCTGCCTAAAAAAAATTTTGTTTCCATGTTACAGCAGAGGAAACTGAGGCTTAGTGAGGCCAAGTGACTTGTCCAAGTCCTGCAAGCTGATTGCAGACCGGGATTCACGCCAGATCTGCCTGACTCTGTTTTGTCTTCTCCACTTCCATTATCATCTCTGTGCAAAAGACTCATTTCTGGTTCCACCTATGTGTAATTAGCAACTAAGAGCATGCCCCTGTATCCCTACCTCACACCCATGTGGATTTACTGTAGGAACTCTGGAGTGGGCTTTTGTGATTCTAACATACCCTAACCCTCAACATATAATCCTAAGCCTCCATTCTTGTAGATTATCATATTTCATTGTGCTGCAAAAGAAAAAGGTCCTGGCATCCAAGTCCCATAGTGTGGGTCCTGCCTTTATTACCAACCCTGGGATGTCCATCTATTAAGTATTGGATTGATTTTTCAAGATTGAAATTGGAAAAATGAAAATAAAATCACCACTGAAAACATATCTCATAAACTGGGATAACAATAGCAAAAATCAATCTATCTACACCGAACATTTTGTGACCCTGGTGAAAGTCCAGGAAGTTCATCTGTGCAGGAGGGAGGCAGAAGCAGAGCAGGTCCCTGTTGCATGGGCTAAAAGTCTGGTCATTTCCAAGTTCAAGTTCTAGCTTTGACATCTTGGGGTTCTTCCTCATTTAATGACAGCAGCTATTCACAATCCTGTCTCATCACCACACACTTTCTAAATGCTATTTAGGGACTATCTGCCCCAATCATCATGACAAAAGTGTACTTCTGAGCTCAGAAAGTAAAACGAAATCTCTTCAGAATTACAGGGCTTCAGGATATGGGATCACATTTGCTGTGTACACTGCCAGGAGGTTTCTTACCTTTGTAATAACCATCGTCTTATTAGCAACAGCTCATATTTCCTTTGTGCCTTTTCTCAATGAGCACTATAAATTGGGGACCTAGTTTCCTTGCTTGCCTCAAAGCACACCTCAGGGAAGGGACCTTCGAAGAAACCTATTCTTCATAAAGAATTTCTCCTTCTACAACAAGAGCTAAGCAAGCCCACGAGGGTCTCAGAGTCTTAGGAGAGCCCAAATCCAATTGCAAGCACTGTTGGAAGGCTTGCTGTGGTCTGGTCTTGGGGGCAAAACCAGTGCCATGCTAGTGAAGGTGGTAGTTTCTACAGATCCCTAGACTGACCCCATTGCACTTCTAGACACATGACCCACAGCAAATCTGGCCATAGTATTCAGTGACCTTGTGCCATGAAAGCAGCTTGAAACCAGCTGGTGATCATTAACCTTGCACTCTTATTCTTGGTGGCTAGGGGAGAGAAACCATCCTTGTTTTATTGATGAGCAAGCCAAGTTACATGACCTGGGCACTGGAGCAGGGGTCCTGGAATTGGGTTTAAGTCCTGCCACTGGTGCTTAGCTCCTGAGTGATCTTGATGACCCAGAATTCCCTTTACTGAGCTCTATTCTTGCATCTATAAGATGGACACTATCTTTACTCTGGGGGTTTCTGTTGGGATCAGGTTAGAAGATGGGAGTGAAAGTGCTTAGCAAAGTGTAGAGCTTTATCTGTGCACTCTTTTTAAAGATTTATTTATTTATGCATACAAGAACTGGGGTGTAGGCCAGAGGTATGGGGTGGTGAGATTTACTAGAGACAGAGTGAGGAGCAGAACAGGCAAATCTACTGAGATACACTGCTGAGGGGTGCAGCGGGCGAGGCAGGAGAGGTCTGCTGCACCATGTGGGATTCTCCCTGGCCAGGGATCGAACTCATGCTGCAGTGGCTGTGGACAACCTTATAGTGCTGCACTTAACCCATTGTGCAACCAGGGAGGTCCTATTTATGCACTCTTGAGAGGGAAAATGTGAGAGGCACTTTACTGTCCCCTGCAAGACTTACTACTAAATTAAGTCAGTTAATGATGGGGACATCTAGTCACCACATCCCTCCCATCTTCAGCTACCCGTTCTTACTGTCTACTGCTCAGTTTAGTCCTAATTTTTAAAATAGCACTCAATACCCACACTTCTTACACGCTCTCTTCCTAACTTCTTCGTAACAGTCCTCACTCCCCGGCTCTATACTTCTATTGTTCATGGTCTTACCTGTTCAAATGTTAGGGACCTGAGAGCAAGGGTGGTATTTCATTAGTCACTGCTATATCACCCCTGCCTGGAACCACACCTGCCATATACAGCAGGTATTTGGCAAGCATTATGGTTCTGCCCACACTATGTAGACCCACTTTGAAAGAGAAAATGATGCTTTAGCAAACAGACAGACTTCTTGGCATTTAATCTGGAAAATGTACTGACGTCATGAGCTACAGACGTGTTTAACTGTAGAACCCAAATAAGTCTGTGAGTTCACTACCTCAAGCTGGTTTCCTGAACCGCAGAGCAGAAAAGGGACTACCAACTTTATGCTACTTAGAACAGTGACTGGCCTAAAAGAGAGCAGTGATAATGGCGGTTAGGGAGGGTTTACATTTTTCTTGAGAGGAGGGTTTACTAGAGGTGGGGGAGGGGGTGGAAATCATGAAACAGTGAAGACCTTAGAAGAGACAGAAGAGAATCTACCACTAATTGTGCACCTGCTATGGACTGGCCATGACCCATGGCTGAGGAGCTGCATCTGAACCCAATCAAAACCTCAGGCACTCAAAGGAGGATGGGGTCAGGACCTCTATCTCATAAGGAGGAATCTGAGGCTTAGATACCATAGCTTGGCTGCGTCCCACTGCTGCCTTATGACAGGAGGGGATTTGACATCAGCTAGTCTGATTCCAGGTCTGTCACATTCCCCCAGGTCCCAGGAGCTACTTGGAAACATTCCACAGGGGCTCTTGGCTTCTAGGAGCCAGGCCTTGCTGCTCTTTCTGTATATGTCTGTGTCTCTGTGGGGAGTTGTGTCAAAGCTGTTGCTGTTTTTGGACTTCAGGAGCTGAAGGTTGAATTAATCATTCTCTTCCTATTATAAAACATTATCATTATCGGGCCTTACAAAGCCCGCTTTTGGTTGAACCGTTGATTCCTTTCCAGTTCCATTCCTCAGTCTTATTTCCCTCCCCCACATATTTGAAGGGAAGCCCTTTGTTTATGTGTGTCCATTTAAAACAGGTATTGTGTTCCCACAGAGTTAATCTACATTGGTGATGCTGTGTAGTCCTCGTTCTGTTTCCTGCTTTTTCCTTTTGGTACTTCGTGTTAAGATCCATCCCTGTTGCTTTGTATATACTTTAGCCTATTGTTTCTAACTGCTGCAAAATAGTCTCTGTACCATTTTACATATGGCTTCCTCCAGAGAGAGACAGCAGGGAGGTCTCCAGTTCCCTGTCATGATGAGCCACACGACTATGAACATCCTCCTGGATGACCTAACAGACCTGGATGGGAATTGGTCACCTGCCCAAGACTGTTGCTGGGGTAGAGAACACATGAGGACTTGACTGAGTATGTCCAGAGTGCTCTTCTCCAGGGCTCACTCACTCTGACACAGACCTTCCTCTACCATCTCAAAGTCTCTGTGATTTAGAGCAGAACTTTCAGTCTAATGGGTGCAGACATATTTTATGACTTTTGAAAATATGTTTTCATTTATTTGACCCTGAGTATCTACATTGACCTTTGGGGTTTCTCTTTCTTGAGTTACTTTTCCATACCTTTTGTCCATTTGTCAGTTTGGGCTTCTTCCATTTTCCTGTTTACCGCAAAGAGTTGCTCGGGTTTTCTGTATATTAACCCATTGTTCTTCTTAGACAAGTATCGTCTTCCAAACTATATTCCTCTCAATTCTGTTAGACAAAAACTTTAATGCTGAGATTATCAAATTCATTATTTTTTTTCCATTTTAGACTGCATGTATTGGGGGGAGGGGGAGTTGAGAAGCCCATTTTTACCAGCAGATCACAGAGATTCTCCTATATTTTCTTCTAATAATTCCTGGGGGCAGAGGGAGCATCAGCCTCATGTTCCTGCCAGTGAAAGGCTCAAGTTTATGAATCCCAGGCTGACACAGGAGTAAAGAGTTTTATTTTCTTCCCTTCAGAAAACCCCATAAGCCAACAGGAAGGCAATTAGGCAGAGAGGGCTTTAATTAAATTTTCCAGTTTTTAATTTTTCTGAACTTCAGGGGTGCTCATACCTCACATCATGGAGGCAATAGTGAGCAGAGGTGGCCCCCAGGAGCTCTGCTGTTCTAACTTCTTGAGATGAGGGTGCCTGTATCCCCATTTCCACTCAAGTCTGATAAACCCTGGTGTCAGGCAGAGAGGCGCCTGCAAAATTCAAAATTAGTGGAAAAGAAGAAGGAGACAGACCTGTACCATCTTGATAGCGGGTGTGGGCCCAGGCCTCCATCTTAGTGGGTCCATTTGGATGAACGGGCCACAGTGGAATGTGAACTGGAGCCAGGCTCAGGCATCCAGGGGTCTTTGTTTCTTCACCTCCAGGGGCCATTCCTTATACATGTCGGTTTAACATGCCAACAAGTCTTAGAAATCAAACAGGACAGGGACATTTGAATGTCACGCTATCTGGCCTCTTTCTTGTACTGACAGGAAAACGGACTCAGAGTGAGGAAATAGCTAAGGGAACATCACACAGCTTGAAGGTTGCAGACTTAAGGCTAGAACCAGGCTTTCAAATCCTGAGCCAGAGCTGTGTGCTCCAGCTGGAAAGAGCCCAGGGTTTAGAGATAGACAGGCCTGGGTTTGAACCTAGCTCTAACAGCTATTAACTTAATATATAAATCAATGTTGTGTTTGCCACTGTGGTCAGTGCCTCAAATGATATATACTCAGAGTGTCAGATCTTGAAGGGATTTGATCCAGTCTTGGACCAGAGAAAGTTCTCAAAAGAAACAGGCTGAAATCTACAGATGAGTCCAGGTTAACCTGGTAGAGAGGGGAGAGCTTATTGAATGGATGGGTAAATGGATGAATGTATGAATGTGTGAATGTATGGCTGACAGTGAACCTGGGCTTAAGAGGGTGGTTGTTTCCCTCCCTGTTCTTTCCCTCTCTCTGCCCAAGGCTGCCTGCTGGGAAATTGCTAAATTTGGCAGTGCATGAGGAAAGGAAGGTCTCCTTCCCTGACTAGCAGTGCTTCAAGTGTTTCACTTAAAGCCGAGCACCTGTTCTATTGAAGTACTCACCTCTGTCCCCATCCACTTCTTTGAACCCTATCACTGGCCCTCAGGAAGGGAAAATGCAAAGAAAATGAAAAAGAGTAAAAGCAGTGTTAATCACGCTGAAATGGAATGCCCCTCTCTGAACCTGGGAAGATGAGAAATTATGCATGCTGATTTCATCCACTACTTAACTCAGGGGGTGAGAGGCTGCCATTGAAGAGGCTCCAGCGGTTAAGTGCTGCAAGCCCTTGCCCAGGTTCTTAAACCTCTTTCGGAAGCCTCTGAGACAGCTTGGTAATTGGGTGGTGTGGATTTGAGTGACTCCTGGCCCTGCCACATCAAGGACAGTTTCCAGTCAAAAAAAAAAAAAAAAAAAAAAAAGCAAAATAGATTTCATTCACAGCTATGATGTGGCCTGTTCTTTTGTTGTTGGGGGACCTGAGATTGTTAAGAAAACAAAGAGAGAATGGAAGAGATTCTGCAAAGAAACAAAAGCAGCAAGAATGGCCTTATATGCATTACAAACGCTGCAACCCCATTGACAAAGCTCGCTTGTTACTGCAGTTGGAAAGGAAGGAGGGAAAAAAAAAACTAACATTTATTTGACATTTACTATGTACTAGCCACCTGTTGTCCCTGAATTTATGACTTCTCACATCTCTGTGAGACAAATGTTGTCATTTCCATTTTACAGGTGGGGACATTGGGCTAATTTACTTTCCCAATGACGTGATGATGACAGCATTGATATTTACGTGCCAGACATTATTCTAAGCTCTTGCCATGCATTAGCTGATTTAATCCTCCCAATAATCCATAGGGTAGGTGCTGTTAGAATCTATAGCTTTCAGGTATTAAGGCACGGGAGGGTTCCATATCCTGTCTTCAGTTAGTAAATGATAGAACTGCGGTTTAAACACACACACATTGGCTCCCAAACCCCTTCTTTTAACCATTAGGATAGAAGTTGGAAAGTACGTCTGACATACTCTAAAAATCCTTGTCCTTTCAATGCCACCCTGCCATTGATAAGGAAGCTACTATCATGAATAATACTGCCACCCACCATTGGTCCCAAGCTGGCCGAGAGAGGCACAGCAGTTGTTTCCCGTCTCTGTGGATTCAATTCTCACTGTCTCTCCTGGAGGTAGGCGGAGACTGAAGCTCAGAGTGTTTGAATTATCTGCCCAAGCTCTCACTAATTGTGGCTCTAGGCCACTTTCTAGATGGTTTCACTTGTTGGCTCATTTCATTACATTTATAAAGCCATTCCTAGAGGCTGGATTGCTGAAGGAACAGTGGTACGACATGCAGTGAGCGACTGCTCCTGGATCCTGGGGTGAGGCTTGGTGCTGGGGGCCAGAGATGATTGCTACTCAGCACTCCTGGCCTGGGGGAGTCCCTAGTCCTAGAAGGGTAGAAGGCCTGGTCTTGTGACCTGTCCTCCCTCCCCCTAAGGCACATAGGAAGCTAGAAAGTGTAGGAATTTTCCTCTCTCCACACCACCCTCTTTTGAGCAAAGAAGCAGCAGCCTCCACCTACTTTAGTCATCTCTAGTTATAGCAAGGGAATATGTTATTATTGCTATTAATCTGACACAAAGAAGGTTTAAAACTTTTGAGGCTGAGAAATAAAAGACCCCCCCCCAAAGGAAAGATCATTAACCATCCAAATTGTTGCTTTCTGAAGGCTTCAAGGAAGAAGTTATGGGTTGTTTTTTGTTTTGTTTTAGTCAAAGCAGGCCATCTGAATGACACATTTGTTCTGTCTCCTTTTCTTTTCTTTGAAGAATTTGGATCAAAATGAGGCTAAAATTGCTCCACTTTTAGGTGATTTCAGCAGGCCACTGACACATAAATTAGCATAAATAAGTTACTTCTAAAGCCCCAACTCATATAGCCAAGAAAATTATAAGCAAATAAATAATGATATAGGCATATATTTTTTTCACAAGTACTTTTTGACATAATGATGGCAGTTCATCCATTGTGCCTGATCAATAACAGATGTATATCAAGGAAGGTGTGATGTGTATGAACTCCAGGCAGGAATAGTAGAGGTTTAAAAGAACCATTTTCTTAGACTCTCCTGGAGAGAGAAGGAGGCAGAGAGCAAGGTGGTGGGAGGGAGAGAGAGAAAACAAAAATAATATAGCACCATACTGTGCCAGTGTCCTCTCGCTGGGTGACTCACAGAAGTCGCTGCTTGTGAAGAATCCCTCCAATGAGCGCGTGGGGCTTCTAGCAGACATGCATATATTAAGGTTAGATGGAAAGAGAAAAAACATTTGTGGAGCCAGGATTCCTTTGCAGATGTTCCTGCAGAGATGTGTTCATTTGATCGTCCCTATTTTCTCTATTTTGCCAAGCTAGTTAGAGCTCCATTCCCTCAGGAGATGGAGGCCAAGTCTCAAGGAAAGTCCTGCTAAGGTGATCCAACCTGTTTGGGTCGGGATCGGGATATGACTCCAATTTAAATAATCCCAAAGCTTCATTTTCACATTATCTAATTATTTTCTGATCCAAAGGAGAAACAAAGTGTTGCTAAGTCAGATGAGAGCTGCATCTCGTGCTGGCTGCTGTGTGACCCTGTGCCCTCTGGTAGAGCTGTGGCATAAATAATGGAGGCTTTCTGTAGCCATTTGTGTCATTCATTCATCCATGACCCATTTACCATCATGTGATTCCTGCCTTGCGTTTAAATGTATTTCAGTTGCTGGCTACTCTTACTGGACCCAGAGGGGGAAGAAACATCCCCTGTCCTCAGCAGCACACGGTGAATGTGGGGGAGGCAGGGAAGCTGACCATCGGCTACATTTCAGTGGCCTCCTCGTAGGGGTGGGAGTAAAATCTAATAGCAGGGCCAGAGGTAGCTTATGTTACCCATAAAAACACCTTAAATTGTCCTTGAAGAAGAGAAATGGTCACACCATGACAGACTTGAGGGAAGGATGGGTTTACTTTCCTATCATATCACTCCAGGGAGCCCCCTCAATCCGGGGACTGTATACTGTCTCTCTCTCTGCACCCCTGCCCCCCACAAACACCTCCCCTCCAGGGCCTCCCTGGTGGCGCAGCGGTTGAGTGCTGCGCTGTGGAGCTGTCCACAGCTTGCTATGCGAGTTCGACGCCCGGCCTGTATGTATAAATAAATAAATCTTAAAAAAAAATCCTTAAAAAAAAAAAACAAAACACCTCCCCTCCAACTCCATGGTCGAGTTTGCACAAGAACATGCTCCTGCACACAGCCCCCCCCCCATGCAGGGTGAGATTACTCTGAGGAGCTGTGGGAGCCCGCAGCCTGGGCAGCCTGAGCATCCTGAGCCTCATCAGGAAGGTGACCTTGAGCGTGCAGTTCCTGAGCAGGGCGCTGGGCAATGAGTGCAAGGTTCTGCCCTCCACCATGCTGTCCTGAGACTCCAGGAGGAATCGTTCTAGTGGCAGATAAGGGGCAGAGCAGCTGTGGGGAGGTCTGGTGGAAAAGCTGGGTCTGTAAAATGGGCACATTTTGCACCTATGACACAGGTTTTGTTTTTTTTAAAGATGTATTTATTTATGCATACAAGCTGGGGTGTAGGTCAGAGGTGTGGGGTGGTGAGAGGATTCACCAGAGACAGAGTGGGAAGCAGAACAGGCAGATCTACTGAAATACACTGCCGAGGTGAGCAGCGGGCGAGACAGGAGAGGTCTGCTGCGCCATGTGGGAATCTCCCTGGCCGGGAATTGAACTAGTGCTGCAGTGGCTCTGGATATTTTTATAGTGCTGCACTTAATCCATTGTGCCACCAGGGAGGCCCTCACACAGGTTGTTTTAAGGACAATACAAGCTAGGAGTTTAAAGATCTGTGCTAAAACCTGTGCTAAGATGACAGCCACTATCTTCCTAATGACAGCCACTAACTTTCTGTGGCCCTGTGAGCACTTGCAGTGTGGTCAGTTCAAACTCAGATTTTCTGTAAATGTAAAATACATACTGGGTTTCAAAGATGAAATACCAATTTTTTTTGAAAATGTGTTATTTCTCAGTGAAAATTCTTATAGTGATTACATATTTTAATAATACAATTTTAGATTTATTCAGTTAAAAAGATAGCTTATTAAATTAATTTCACTTTTTTTTCAATTTATTTTTAGATGTAACTACGAGAAAAGTTTAGGTTGCTGATACAGCTTGTGTTATATTTTTTTAGGCAGCGTGCTGGGCTGGGCAAGGATTGCAAGCTACAACTGAAGGGCCAAATCTGACCCCACCACCTGTTTTTATGTGGCCCCTGTGTTAAGGCTTGTTTTTATATTTTAAGTGGTTAGAAAAAAATCAAGAGAAGAATGATATTTGTGACACGTGAAAATTATGTGAAATTCAAATTCTAGAATCCATCCATAAAGTTGCATTGGAGCACAGCTCTGCTTATCCGCTTCCATCTTGTCTATGGCTATTTTTGTGCAGCAGGGACAGAGCTGTGGAGTTTCGAATCAGACCAGAAGCACTCACCCGCCCTGGGAGTCCTGTTTCTCACCTCCTTACCTTTGCTCCCACCGTCTCCTCTGCCTGCATCTCCCCATGCCCCAAGCCTTCGCATCCTTCAAAGCAGGATGGGAAATGGTGCCTGACTGGGGTGCTCCCAACACCAATAATTACTGGTGGAGAGTTAACCTCTGTAAGCCTTGATATTCTGATTTCTAAAACAGGAATGATAAGGCTGATCTCATGCAACCACCATGACATTCCAGAACAGAGAGTTGGGAAGGTAGACACAAAATGGCTCTTCCACAGGGCACACCTGCTCCAGATGTGACTGTGGGACACTACAGGGATTAAACAATGTGGTGTGCCATCACACCCAATAAGTAGTGTAACTACTGGGGCTCCAGTTGCCACTGTTACTCCCTGGATGTAATTAACAGAATGTAGTACACTCTGGAAGTCGGTATGTCCTACATGCACTAAAATCATTCTGTCATGGCTTTGTTCCTTTTGAGGACATGCAGAATACCCTTCCCTAGTGACCCTCAGCCTGAAGGACTCATTCTCTTCTTCTCATCATATACAATTGACACTCATCACCTCTTTCTCCTCATCCCCTTTGCCATCCCCCTGGTGGCAGCCACAGTCCTCTCCTGCAGAGATCGCTATTCTTCTCATAACCACCCTTGTCCTGTACTTCGTGTGGTACACTGGTAAATATTTAACAACTGGCTCATGGTGGGAGGGGCAGCCCAGATTTGTAGCGCTTGCCAGTTCCTGTGGTGTAAATATTCCCATTAAGGCTGATTTCATGCAAACACCATGATGTTACAGAACATGGAGTTGGGAAGGTAGATACAAATTGGCTTTCTTAAACAGGTCATGCTGATTCCAGATGCTACTGTGACTTTGTCCACTCCCCCGCCTTGCTGACCTTTGACAATGGACTTCCTGCTTGGTGTCCATCAGTGCTTCTCATCCGTCTTAAAACAAGTTCAAAGTTCTTAACACATTTTCAAACCTTCCATGATCCAACCCCTGTTGCATCACCAGCCTTATCCCCACCACAGTCTTCCCTGACACCCCCGCTGGGTATTCTCACACTCCCCAAACTTACCTGGGCACTTCCTCCACAGACCTTCTCAAACCATCCTGATCTGGGGGAGCTACCGTTGTGCTTATGCTTCCTTAGCGCCTCCTACTTCTCTGCATGTACTGTTATTATGGTGGATGAGTTCTTAACCCCATGGTTTGTTGATAAGGTGTCTCCCCACTGGAGTATAATTTGTGGCCACCCTGTTCAACCTTGACTTCTCACCACCTGACACAGAGAGTGGCAAAAAAGTTTCTGGTGTAGATTGGAGAATTTATAGAGGCCTGGTTAGTGGGCAACATAGGTCAGTTTCACTCGGACATTTGACTTTTCTGACAGTATTTTTTTTTTAAGTACTCAGAATATATGTCATTAGAGAAGCAGTTAGGGTCAGTTTTTGGGTTAACCACAGGGAAGAAATAAAACAATCACAAATCTCAACTAATCCTGCAGAACAAAATCTTAGGAACAGAGAAATTTTGTTGAAGGATATTTGGGACTTTATTATACATTAAGTAATTAATGAAAATATTTTTAACCACTTCACTGAAGTATAATTGACATACAAAAAACTATAGGTATGTAATGCATATGACTGGTTTGTGTTTGGCTATAACTATAAATCCGTGAAACCATCATCCCTGTTTATGTCATATAGATATTCATCACCTCTGGAAGTTTCCTCCCATCTGGCAGATTTTAAACACCAAGGGTCTTGTTTGCTTTAAAAACTCATGATTTCGAAATCCTCCCAATAACAAGAACCTGAAATCATTTACAATATAATTGCTGCTGGCAGCTGTGAGTTTGGTTAACTCACGAGGAGCTGGGATGAGCCTAAGAAGAGGAAAGGCCAATGGCTGGCTTTTGGCTTCATCCAAGACCATGTAAACACCTTGTCCCAAATCTTCAGGAATAAACATGGCACAACAGAGAGACACTTACTTAAAATCTAATGGATATTTTGGGGGAGATATGGTGCCTAACATCCCAGCCCTAAGCCTCCTGATGCGGCAATTTTCAGTGCCAGGAGTTGAAAAACAATTTGTTATTCATACTTTGCTAAATCTTTATAATTACATATATTTTCCCAAAAGTCTGAGTGGCAATCCCATATTTATCCCACAATCAAAGCCATTGTGGATTATCAGCTAAATACCTCATTAGGAAAATTTTGAAACATGTCTCCCAAAGGTTTTTGTTTTCCTTTTATAAACAGCTAAATTTTAAAGAAAAAGCAATAATCTATTGTATTCTAAATGTCTCTGACTAATTTTGAGTATCCCTATTACATCCACTTGAGAAAAGAGATTTACCAAGCGGTAAATTACAGACTTTAGTGTTTTTTAAAGCAAATCTAAGACAATTAGTATAGTAGACAGGGTCTCTGGCAGGAAAGCCAGACCCTCTCACGGTGGGATTAAACCCTCACTCTGTCTTTACAGCTGTGTAGTCTGAACCTGAATTTCCTTGTTTGTAAAACTGGGTTTATAATACTTACCTGGAGAAGTTGTTGCTGTATGGAATGAACTAGTACAGCGCCTGCCTAGTAACAGGAATTTGATAAGTGTTCATTATTTTTGTTGTCATTGTTACTAATACTGGCATATAGTCATTCATTGCCCACCAGTAAATTTGGTCCTTTCATATTTTTTACAATACCTTTTCTATATATGTGAGGATTTTATTTGGATAAAGATGAATCTCGATGTCACTCTTGATGGAGATAACCAGAAAGCAAGAGAGACGGAGAGAGAGAGAGAGAGAGATTGGGATAAAAATACAGCTGATGAGTTGATGAGGGAGCATGAGAAGTGCTATAGTGAGAATCATTGCCCCACACCTCTAAGGCCTTGTCATCCCACGCAGGCCCCAGGCAGACAGAGGATGCTGGGCTGAAGGAGGGTGACCAGGCGCTGATGTGCTCGGGCAAGTGCACGTGGTCCTTGGGCACGGGGCCCATGCCTGTCCCACCCTCGGCTTTACCCCCACTTGCAGCTACTGCAGGGACTGGCCTGTGTAGATGAGGACCACGTCTGTGTTTAGTGACTCGGGTTTCCATGGTCACAGCGAAGGCTAGATAGCCTTATTTTATAGGTGGTGTCTGAAAAACACCTCTGCTGCTAAGTTACTTAGGTAAAATAAGGGGCGCCCAAAACATATTTCAGTCTCAA
The DNA here is from genome assembly GCA_004024925.1 of Scalopus aquaticus. NCBI lineage: Eukaryota > Metazoa > Chordata > Mammalia > Eulipotyphla > Talpidae > Scalopus > Scalopus aquaticus. The sequence continues at coordinate 69,123 of PVIJ01005558.1, read as the reverse complement.
CTAGCAAAATAGCCTTTCACCTCTGGGAACACAATGGAATTTGGAAGATGGGAGCCAAGGGCTCCTAATCATTAAGATGAAGGCTCACACCCAGAAAGTAATTTCTCGACTTGTGTATTATTTGCAACTGAGCAAACAAAGCCACAGAGATCTCTTGGAAACAATGAAGATCATGAGGTGTTTCTCATTAGCAGCCTGGTATATGAAAGTGAAAAATAAGATGTAATAAAATCACCTTTTTGTAAGTATGTGCTGTCTAGTATTTCTCGTTTAAACAACATGAAGAGATTTTTTAAAAAAGATTTCTTTATTTATGCATACAAGCTGGGGTGTAGGCCAGAGGTGTGGGGTGGTGAGAGGATTCACCAGAGACAGAGTAGGGAGCAGAACAGGCAGATTGACTGAAGTACACTGCTGAGGGGAGCAGGGGGCGAGGCAGGAGAGGTCTGCTGCTCCATGTGGGAAGCTCCCTGGAGGGGGATCGAACTTGTGCTTCAGTGGCTCTGGATCAACTTAATCTTCTCTGCCACCAGCGAGGCCCCTGAAGAGATTTCTAATGTCTACTCATAATCTTGGTTCCCCAGCTCCATTTAAAAAAAAAAATTATTATTACAGCAATTACAGCTTACTGAGAGTCTGCTATGTGCCAGACATTTTAGACCCACTGTCTCATCTAATCCCCATATCGACTCAGGGAGAGACATGTCTGGCCCATGTTTCAGATTAGGAAATGTGAATTTCAGGAACAATTTCAAAGGCGACTGAGTTTCAAAGATAAACTGGGCCGTAAAGCTGGGATGTGTCAGGGCCACAAGTGAAGCTCTGGTCAAATTCCAAAATCCATGGTCATCAACACCACACATTGTTTTCTGATTAAAATTTTATATTCCCCCAATTCACATTTTTCACATTCAGCTTGGGAAAGAAAGCTTCAGGTCAGGGTGAGTTCCAGACACAGTATACCTACACGGATCAGGAACAAGTGGGCTGGGTGGGGATTATGGCAGTGTAGACTCCGAAGTGGCTTTTATAGAGAACACAATCACTGTTCAATTCCAGCTCATTATGGCCAAAGGGGAATGTTGTTACCTTGTCACCATACCTCTTAATGTCCCAGAAGGAACTGGAATTTTATTGTTAATTAATTTGACTTAAAGGAAAAAAAAACTGAAAAGTCAATAAAACATGCCAACATAGTATTCTGAGGGGCAGTGTATTCAATCCAGCGGTGTTGTCATTGCTGACATTTTTTAACTCTCCCTGGGAATGTTCGTTGGCACAAGACAGCGTGCTACGGAGAAGTCAGCCTGCTAGTGATGGTTATAGCTTGATAACTGCTTTATTTTTTGTGTTTTTTAAAAAAGATTTATTTATTTATGCATGCAAGAGCTGGGATGTAGGCCAGAGGTCAGGGGGTGAGGGGATTCACCAGAGACAGAGTGGGAGCAGAACAGGTGGATCTACTGAGATACACTGCTGAGGGGAGCAACAGGTGAGACAGGAGAGGTCTGCTGTGCCATATGGGTCAGCTCCCTGGCCAGGGATCGAAATCGTGCTGCAGTGGCTGCTGAAAGCCTCATAGTGCTGAGACTTAAACCCTTGAACCACCCCTTGAACCCTGACATCTGCTTTTTTTTGTGTCTGCTTTATTTTACTTCCATTATTTTGTTTGCTACCCCAGCATGCTTATGGGTGTAAATATCCTCTTATTGTTGAGAGAGCTGGCTTAGAGAGATTAAGTGACTTACCCAGTGCCACAGAGTTAGGAAATAGCAGAGCAGAATGTGAACCTCCATTTGCCTGGCTTCTAATTCCGTGCTCTTCACCCCTGCACTGTACTATTTCCCATAGACTACACATATTGAAGGGCCGTCCCAGACATTTCTTTGTTTGGGACCCATTGTTCCCCAGGATTGGATGTCAGACAGTGTGGGAACTTGTTCTGGATATGAACACCTAGCCTGGAAAAACATCAGACTTCCAAGTAAAGTGCTTTGTACATCGTAAAACCTTCAATTTTGCTCCATTATATTTTCGGTCCGTGAGGGATAGATTGCAGTTCATGCTTTCCTGCTGATTAGAGCATCCTATTTATGTGTGTATGGTGCCTATTAGATGTTGCACTTTGCAGAATCTGCTCCCTGATGAACAGGTATTATTTCCCCCGCTGCTGACATGCAGCAGCTGTCTGCGCTCATTGTGTTCAAGTCTCTGCACCTGAAGCTGGAACACCAGGGAAATGGTACAAAACTCAGCAGTTACAGATCTTGCCTTCAAGTTCAAAGATATGTGAGAGCAGATCCCACTGACAGTGGCCCCTTTGCCACTTATTAGGTAAAGCCTATTCAGTCTGGGTTGCTTCGTCTGTTAAATGGGAATAATCCTTCTTCCTAACTGGATGCAGAAATCTGATCTAGAAGATATCTCTAGATAAATGTGTTTCTCTGTGATTTTTTGCATCTCTGCATATGTGCTAAGTGTTGAGGAACTCTGGCACCTAGTTACTGTGCTTGACTTGTAACGAGGAATATATCCTGTGTATATGGGGCAGGTTTTTTATTTTTAAGATTTATTTATTTATGCATACAAGCTGGGGTGCAGGCCAAGAGGTATGGAGCGGTGAGAGGGTTCACCAGAGACAGAGTGGGGAGCAGAACAGGCAGATCCACTGAAACACACTGCTGAGGGGAGCAGGGGCCGAGGCAGGAGAGGTCTGCTGCGCCATGTGGGAATCTCCCCAGCCGGGCATCAAACTCACACCGCAGCTGCCTACAGCTCCACAGCGCTGCACTTAACCTGTTGTGCCACCAGGGAGGCCCTATGGGTTAGGTCTTACTTGTCTATGTGGCTAACCAGTTGCCCTGCTTAGCCCATTTATTGATGGTCCATTCATTTGATTTCATTTGCCATTCCCAGCATTTATGAAATTCCACATGTGCAAAGGCCCCACTCCTTCTCAGTTGGTATATGCTTTTACCTTCCCATCCACACCACGCTGTTTAAATAACATAACTGGATAGCTGGAAGACCAACTGCCCCTTCTTCAGTTTTGTTTTTTTTTTAGCCACATTTAAAGGGGGCGGCTAAAGAGAATTTCATGAACAGACCACTCATCGAGGTGTGGGCAAGGCCGGGCACCCGTCTGGCTATGGGGAAGTGCCCAGAAAGTGGCAGCAGCAGGGAATGATTCCCTGCTGAGCCTAAGGCTCAAGGAGGGGCATGGGGCTACAACCCAGAGAAAATAGCTCAGGGGATGCTATTTTGAAGGGTTGGAAACTGACAATGGCACGGTTTGGTTCCTACTTCACAGATAGCACTCTGACCTTGTGGTGGGGATGAGAGCTCACCTAGCAAAGGACTGGCTTGGACACTGAGTGAAAATGAGCATTCTCAACACATACATTAGATACAATTTACATTTTACTGCAATAAACACAAGATCCCTTTTCAGCTAAAGGTACCAGAGTCTGGCTCATAATGGTTGGATTCAGCTTCTAGAGCTTCCCCAATTTTCTCCCAGTGGTGGTAATGATACTATGCTTCTTGGATTCTACACCTTCGCCCATATTCTTCCAAAAGTCCAGCCCAATTGCCTTAAACACGGGAAATCATCTGGATCTGACATCTGGGTTCTGGCATAAGCCAACCAGTGCCATCTTGCCACATGGTCACAGGTGTGTGACCTTTGCCGAGCATCCTACAGCACAGTCACATGCTCCTCTGTAATGCCATCAGACTGGCGGGCATGGTACTGAGTCTGCTGAATCTCAAAGCTGAGGGTACCGGCCAGGGCAGGCCTGGCGAGGGCTACCACCCAACAGGACTTGTCGCTACCCTCAGGCATGGTAAAGTTTATAGGAGGAAGAGGTCACCTGGGGGGAGATTTTAGTTCATGTTGGAATGCATGAATTTGTGAGTCTGAAATACATTCTGCAACATAGGTATGAGTGGGTTAAATTAAAGAAATGCCCTTCCTCACTTTGAGATGCTATCTCAGAGATAATAAAAAGGTCTCATTTATAGCTTGTTTATTCTTGAATTTACCCTTAAGTTCTCAAGAGAATGGTGCCTTTGTGGCTAAAAATCTGACAGTGCATCCAGCCACCCAAGTCCCAAACCAGAGGTATTCTGTGGATCACTGTATTGGGCTTTGCTTTTGTAGTGGAAGAGGTTCTCCTGGCGTGAGAGCCAAGTCTGCAGCCTTACTTCATTTCCTCGGTTTGGAGGCTAGATGAATGGCAAGTCTCAGCTCTCCATGCTTCTCTGGAATTCCAAGGATAGCAAATCTGGCCAAAGACAAGTTCCTACTCTGTGTGCTCAGCGTCCACATTCTGATCTGAACTGGAGAGAGATGCCAATATGCTTCTCCATTGCACTTCTATATTCTTTCTTTCTGACTTATGACATGAATTATTAGAATTTAGGGGAGACATTTTGAAACTGAGGATTTGCACCAGTTTTTGGAAATCACTTTAACACTAAAGCACTCACTGCATGCCCTGCCCTGTATGAAGAACTGGGGGTTCAGGAGGAAGAAGCTGGAGAGTCTGCCTTCTGGAGTTAACAGAAGTCAGAGGCAGACTTGGGTGAGACGGTGGCAGAATAAATGCCGTCATATGGGGATGGGGGGTCCAGTGTGAAGAAGAGGCTGTGGATCTGTGTGAAAAATTTGAATAGAGGAGTGAAGTTTTTTGTATTTGAAGAAAATTTGATGGTGTTGATCATTTTTATCTAAATAAGGAAGGAAAGGGAGGTCAAAATGTTTAGTGTGACTCTTTCTTGTCTCTTTCTTGCCTTAGGTACCTAGCCTACTTCACCCCACTCCAGCCCCCAGCACCTCCCATTAGATTTGTTCCATTTATTTTTATATGAAATTTTTAATTTTTGTTTTGTTTTGCTTTTATTTTGGAAATACTCAAACTTATGCAAACCTAGAAGCTCGTGTAATAATCCCCAATGTACTAACCATCCAGCTTCAACAACTAGTAATACCAGGCCACTGGATTGCTTTGGGTCAAAATCCTAGGTATCATATTATTTCATCTATAAATAATTCATTATAGAACTCTAAAAAGTTAAGATTGCCCTACTTAAAAAAAACATGATTTGGTGACAAATTGCCAATAAATCCTTAAAAGCACCAGCTAGGCAATTAGTATTCTTATTTCCCTAATTGTCTTATGGAGTTTTGTCACAGCTACTTTTAATAAAACATGTATTTACATGTCAAAAAAGAAAATATGGCTGCTTGTTATAAAAAAAAAAAATCCAGCTTGCAAAAATGCATAAAAGTTCAGTGAAAGTTAAAGGGTTTAGTCCTTTCATTTTTGCTACGTGATCATCAGAATCTAGGCTGTGCCTATAGCCCATAGTGAGCATTCACTTCGTGTTTATTGAATAGAGGGAAGGAAGGAGGGAGAGAGGAAGTTAGGATGGAAAATAGGAAAAGGAAGGACTAATGGAAGCAATGGGGGGGAGGGAAGAAGGAGAGTTGAGAGGGAGGAGGAGAGAAGGAAGAAAGGAGGACATGAACTCTGTATAATCACATCACAGCACTCTTTTGAGTGCACTTTCTTCCAGATGCACAACCCGTCCTCTTGCGATCATCTCATGCAGCCTTTTCCACATGGTGATGCGAGCATCTTTCTCTGGGCGCTTGGGTGGACAGAGCTCTCTGCTCTACTCCTGTCCTGAAATTCCCCAGCCCTGACTATCCCCCTTCCCATAGACTGAGCTCTCCCTGGGAGAGGTCTCAACCTCACTGACTGCCCATCGCAATGGCTCTGCAGGCCTCTGAGCAGCAGTGTAATACTGGCATTTATACAGCCTGCACTCTGCTAAAGGTCATTTTAAAATATTTATGGGTTTAATTTCCTGAAATTGTCAGCCCCGTGTTTGCGGGGGAGGGGCGGTGGAGGCTGTGGGTGGCTGTGTATGTGTGTGGAGGGGGGATTAGTTTGCTAAGTGGAAGTAGAGCTACTAATTCCAACACATTTTGGAGGATTCTTCATCTAGCAGGACTACAGCCCTGATTTTATCCAAGCCCGGAGGCCATGTTTTGGGGTGGGAGTGCTGTGAGAGTGCTATTGCTGGGGGTAGCCCCAGATTATGGTGAATTGTGGGCTCTGGGCATGGTAATTACAGTGTTAACATTTCAAAGTGGAAACATTTCCATTCCAGTTAGTCTATTTCCATCTCTCTGTTAATCTAATGCACAGTGATAGAGGAGCTATTTTGGTATTCCAGGAATTGAGTGTTCTCTGTGTCTTACCATGCTTATTTACCTATAAACACCTGTCCACATTTGGATACATTGGACTCTGATGATTGTTGTAGCAGTGAACAAGATAATTTCAGGGTTATCAACCCAAAGCATTAATTTGACCCCCCCCCCCCCGCCCAATGTCATCAATTACACTTATTTCTCCCCTTTTTCTTTTGGAAGGATGGGAGAGTTGGTAAAGTATTCTTTCTGGGAATGATTTAATACCTTCTGTACCATGGACAGCACTTTGTGATTATGCTGTGTCAGTGGTCACTTAGCTGTTTAAAATTTCCTTCTGACATATGCTTCTGGAGCTACCACAGCAGTGACTTGCAGTCAGGATGGTTGGTCTGTGTGATCATGAGCAAGAATAATCAATCAATCCCTGACAGATCTAAGTGTGCAAAACCCTGGGTCCTCAGAGTTGGGAGGAGCCAGGACACTACCTGCTGGGAGTGGAGGACCATTCTAGGTGCTGTTTAGAATGCCCTCAAGCTATCCCTTCCAACCTGTTTGGGATTGCCACCCTCCCACCTGGCTTGTACATATCTTCTGCATGTCTTTATCAATAGAGACATCTCTAAAGTTGGTCTGATTTCAGAGCTGGCCGTGACAGTAGCCTCAGAACAGAGGGAGAAATATCCTGAACTGAATCTGTAACGTGCACTTTGAGAACACTTAAAAGAGTGTGTGGGCTTTGCGAGCGTGACATTTCTTTGGGAACTTCTAGGTGGAGACTGTAGTCCTCAGTCAAGACGTGCGCTAGTTACTACCTTGCTCAGTGGAATATTTTAAAGGGCAAATGCCCACAGTCACATGGTGAAGAGTCTCCTGCCACGTGGAACCAGCCCCTCATCTGCTCTGCCTTTTGCCTCGTTATGGGGACAGGGAAGATGGAAAAGGGGGTTCTCTGCCCCTGGTGATAGTGGTGGTAAGGGTGAGGCAGCTTTTTCTTTACTGTAAAATGAGGGTAACACCTGCCCCAAATAGCATTCCGATGTCACAGTAGGAGATTCTGTTCATGGGATACTGTAGGCATGAAAAAAAAAAAAAATAGAAGATAGTCCTCATCCAAAACCTGTTTTGGCTATACAGTGTAGAAATGGTTGCTTGAGAGCAAGTACTCAGATCATGAAACAAAGGACCAAAAAAAAATTTGTCCTGTGTAAAACCTGAATAGAAATGAGTAGAATGGTTCTGCAAATTATTTTCTTACCCAGTACAATAACACTTCCATCATTCAGGACTAATAGTGATAATGATCACGACCTTGATTCTTTTGTGAATACAACTTGATTATTTACAAAGACCTTTTGTATCTGTTATCTTACTTGATCTTCCTATGACCCCACTAGACAGATATATAACAGGGCATATTATTTCAATTTGACAGGAGAGAAAACCAAAGCTCAGAGGGCTTATGTGGCTTAACTAGGGTCAAATAGCAAGTAGAGTCAGACTGGGAGCCAGGGCAGCCCCAGAAGTAGTCTTTCTCTTACACTGTGTGACAATGTAGCCCTGTGCTGTTGTGGTGGTGATGGTGGTGGTGGTAGTGGTAGTATTGGTGATGGTGGTGATGGTGGTAATGGTGGTAAGGGTGATGGTAGTGATGGTGGTGGTGGTGGTGGTAGTGGTGGTCATGGTGATGGTGGTAGTGATGGTGGTGGTAAGGGTGATGGTGATGGTGGTGGTGGTGGTGGTGGTGCTGGCAGTGACTACCACATAGTTACTGACCCTATACCAGGTACTTAGACACATATTTCACATGCATTTGCTTGTTTGGTCCATATAGCGACCTAAGAAGTAGGAATAATTAGTATCCTACTTTTGTAGGTGATGAACGTGAAACAGAGATTATCACTTGCTTAAAAGTTTACCCAACTAGTAAGGGGACTTCAATCCAGGATTCCAGAATCCCCTAATAAATACTACCCCACACTTTTGCAGAGTAGGTATAATAACTACAGAAAGGAAAGAAGTGCTTTCCTCTCCTTGTATCCATTTCTAGATGTCACACAGGGAGCTGCTGACTGGTCCTTACTTTGCACTCATCTTGTCCAGATGTCCCTGCCCACTGATGAGACCCACTGCCCAGGAGCTTCCAGCATCCCCACCTGGGTTACTCTGTGGGCTTCAAAAGCTGTAGATGTAAAGATTATGAGAAAGGTTTTGCCAAACTTGGGTTCCTCAGGTCTCCCAGGATGGAAAAATGCTTTTTTTTCCTGCAAGATTTGACTCTAGCTGCTAGGATCAGAGTAATTTTCCTTTCTCATCTTCACAAATACTGAGTTGTGTAAATTTGTTCTGCTGAGGCCCTGAGATTCATCATTCTTGTCTCAGCTCAGGCATAAGTTAGAGTTCTGATTATAGCCAGCTAGCTGTGTGACTTTGGCTAATGCACTTACTGTTTGTTTGTTTTTTTTTTAATTGAGGTAACCTTAGTTTACATAGTTGTTTGTATTTTGGAAGCAAGGATTCCCCACCCCCTCTGGCACCATTACCATAGCACTCCCATCATCAAAGCACCCATAGTCCACCACCACAGTCCATTGTGCTCCATCCATACTTTGAGCTCACCCCACTTCTTCCCCTTCCCTTCTGAGTGTCTCAGTTTATTAGTCTGCTTTCAAGAGCTAATTTTTGAATTTGAGTTTATCTGACCCTTTGTCTGGCTTTTCCAATATAAGTGATACCATTTGGTATTTGTCTTTCTCCTTCTGACTTATTTCACGTAGCATTACCCCTTCCAGTTCCATCCATGTTGCTACAAATGGCATGAGTTTAGCTTTATTGATGTCTGAGTAGTATTCCATCGTGTCTATTTACCACATCTTCTTGATCCAGTCATGTGTTTTAGGCACTTAAGTTGTTTCTATGGTTTGGCTATTGTAAATAGTTCTGGAATAAACACAGGAGTGCAGGTTTCCCTTCACATTAGTGTTTTTGTGTTCTTTGGGTACATATCTAGCAGTGGAATTGCTGGGTCATGGGGTAGATCCCTTTTTAATTTTTTGAGAAACCTTTGTACTGCTTTCCATAGGGGCTGGAACAGACCACATTCCCACTAGCAGTGTAAAAGGGTACTTTTCCTCCACATCCTTATAGGGCCATTCTCACGTGAGTGAGGTTTATCTCACGGTGGTTTTGATTTGCATTTCCATGGTAATAAGCGATGATGAACTTTTTTTTTTCATGTGTGTGTTGGCCATCTGTATGTCTTCTTTTGAGAATGGACTAGCTTTTCTGTCCAGTTTTGACTGGGTTATTTGTTTTCTTTTCATTGGCATTGTTTGTGTTCTTTGTATACCTCAGTATCAACCCCTGGTTAAGGCACTTTTCTAGGTCTTGGTTTTCTTTCTTTATAAAATGGTAGGATATGACAAGTGTTTTATCTCCCTCATGTGATTTTTTTATAGGCTATGAAATTTTTATGATTTTTTGCGGGATTTACATTTTTATTTTAAATCTTTATTATTATACATTTGCCTCATCAATTATTACAACAGCTTTACTGAGGCATCACTGACATAATATTGTATATATTTATGATATACAACTTGATGTTTTGATATACATTGTGAGCTGATCACCACAATCAAGCTAATTAACATCTTTATCACCTTTCTCTCTATATAGTGTGTGTTGCGGGGGGTGATGAGAAAATTTGAGATCTATCCTCTTAGCAATTTACAAGTATATAACGCAGGATTGTTGACTCTGGTCATCGGAAGTGATTTTGGGGGGAATATCAAGTGAAATCCTAACTCTGCCCACACAGAATATTATTTTCTTCATATTGGCTTAGCTTTAGAACAGACTTAAGCCTTTTGGACTTCAGAGTCTTTGTTTTGTTTGTGTGCTTTTGTTGTTGTTGTAGCATGCATAATTCATATTGAAAATTACCCTGTATCCTTGAATTTTTAATTTTTCAGCAATGTGCAATTAGAAAAGGTTCAGATCCATGATCTTGGCTTTGTCCTCCAAGACTACTGAAAATCAGGACCCTTTCTTACATGGAATTGCTGAAGTATTTGGAGATAGACTCCTGTATCAGCTCTAATTCTTTTTCTAAGTAAAATACTACCAGCTTCTTCAAACACACAGAACAGTGGACTTTAGCTTTGAAGCAGGCAGAGTTAGGCTTGTGTAACTTCGCTCTGTGTAGCTTAGTGTGACCGCTTGTGTCTCCAGATTTCCCTTGTTATATGGCACTGAATTCTTATGAGAAATAGAGTTGAACGAATATGAACTTGCACAGAGTGCCACCCGCTACAAGTTCATTTACCTCACCTTCCTTCAGAACCCCTGGATTCTTTTATCAGGACATTGGCTACAGATTGCCAAGTCACTCTGTCTTCCTTGAACATCTTTGTCTCTTAGAAGAAGCATCCGCTAAAATAATGTTGATGACACAAAGATGCAATTTCATGAGAACATCCTACATGCCAGTCAGGGTGTAAAGTGCTTTTACATAACTTTCTGTCTTTCTTTTCTTTCTCCTTTCCCTCCCTCCCTCTCTTCCTTCCTTCCTCTCTCTTTTTTTAAACTTCTCATCTTTGAGATGGTTACTATAAACCAGTTTTTTGTTTTAAAGATTTATGTTTTTATTTATGCATACAAGCTGGGGTGCAGGGCAGAGGTGTGGGGCAGTGAGAGGGTTCACCAGAGACAGAGTGGGGAGCAGAACAGGCAGATCCACCAAAATACACTGCTGAGGGGAGCAGTGGGTGAGGCAGGAGTGGTCTGCTGGGCCATGTGGGAATCTCCCTGGCCGGGCATTGAACTCGCCTCGCTGCTGCCGACAGCTCCACAGTGCTGCCTGCACTCAGCCCGCTGTGCCATCAGGGAGGCCCTAAACCAGTTTTGTAAGCAGAAAAAACAAGGTCACAGAAAATAAATAACAGTACCTGAATTTAGCCTCTGCCAAGAAAAAGTGGTGAGTCTATGTTTCCTTGTAACAAAAGCATCTCCTTAAGAAAGGAAAGTTCCATGTTCCCTGCCCCACCTAATGAGAGGTGGAGCTGAGGGGCCAGGTGAATTCAGAGAACACTTGGCGTGACACAGGACAGGATGGGTACACACTTGGAGAGTGACAGAGAGAGGCATGTGGAGAGGAAGGGCCCTTTTGATTCTCAGCTTTGGTCTTGTCCCAGGTACTTGGAGGACATGGAGGAGTTAAGACATATAGAGATGCTTGGAAGAGACTTGGGTGAGAGACACGTGGGGAGGCTAACAATGGTGCCATTACTTTGATTCGTACTTTGATTTTGCTCCTTTCATTCCAGACTTGCCTGGCCCCTTCTGCCCCTTTCCTATGGTTTCCCCCAGAAGGTGCCTTAGACTTGTGGCAAGATTTTGGGCCTCAGTGGTCCAGCTTTGGTCCAACCCTGTTTAGCTGTGTATTTACCCATAAGGGGATGGGTGACTGTGGGTGTTTCACTGGGACACTATATCCCTTCTCTTCTCTCTCTATGTATAGTCATTCTATTAAAGATCTTACACATTGTGAGGATGGTTTGTTTTTATGAGGCAGATAGCAGAATTCCTTTAAAGTGGTCAAGCTTTGGAGGTCCCTTGGTGCCCCTCAGTCTGCATGCTAGCATCCTTAATATTGACGAGTTTATTTTGGAAATGCCCAGACAGATGGCAAATATTCCAGGTTTTGGAAATCACACAGTTCCTGTCAGTACTGCTCAACTCTGCCTTATAGAGAAAATGGGCCACTGATGGTATGTAAACTAATGGGCCTGGCCGGGTGCCAATAAAACTTTATTTACAAAGATCAGCTAGCTGGATTTAACCCAGGGCCAGTGTTTGCTCACCACGCTGTATAGCACTCATTGCACTGTGTTCTCCTTTCCATCCTCTCTTTTTCCTTAATCTTTTATTTTAGTTGCATGTCTCTGTCCAGTTGATCATGAGTATTTCTTGTGTTGCTTTGCTTGGCAGTAGATACACAAGCTCATTTTCCAGTGTCTTTGATTTACCTGATTGATTGTAAGTGTTTTTCATGTACCAGGCAGCATGTCAGACTCATTTATAAACCATGATGCATTTGAAACCATCACAGCTTCGGGATGGCATGTTTGTGAAGTGAGAGATGAGTCTCTGGAAGTCTAAGCAATTCAGAGTCTGGTGTGTCAAGTTCAAGGAAAAGATTATTTTTCCTTCAATAACCACATTAAAAGTCAGTCCAGGAACAAGATTGCTTAGGTCAGAAAACCTTCCCAGACGTGACCATTAGAATGAAGACTACCTCCCTACAACTCAGCAACCAGAAACCCTCCCTGTACAATCTGTTTTATCAAATAGATTTGAAGAGAAGGAAGACTGTAAGAAAAGAAATTTTAAGTAAACTAAACTGAACTGAAACCTAGGTCATGGAATGTCAGACAGACTCTTTTCTAGGAGGGAAGAGGTGATGGATTCTCCATATTTTCTCTTGCCCCCGCGGGCCTTACTCACCCACATCCTTGTGCTGACCGCCTTCTTTTCCTTTCCCATTGAGGAAAAACATTTAGGGCCCAAAGTGCTCAAGTTCTTTACCCCTCACTCAATCCCTATCTAAGAGACAAGTTTATGCCAGTATCTAGACACCCATCACCACTTGGTCGACAGAGAGGTACCTATTTGTGGGGTCATGCCCACCTTTTTCTCTGGGTCACATTCCTTTCCCAGGCATTGCTTCCCCCTTTTCTTCTTCTTTAGAGAAACTGAGCTGGTGGACATGTAACTGCTCAAAAACCTTAATTTTTCTGTGTTTTTCTGTGTCTCTGTCTCCTGCTGTCTACCTCTCTTGCTCTCCTCACTCTTCCTGTTCTTTATTCTTCCCTCTGTTCTTCTTTTTCTCCCATTTCTTCTTTTATTCTGCTCATCATATTGAGAACCTGCTGTGAGACTGCAAGGCAGAGAGAGAGGGGCAACATCCTCCCCTCTGTCTGCCCCCCTTCTTCCTCCCCCTCCCACCTCCTTCCCTCCCCCACCCCACTCCTAGTCCTGGGGGCTGTGCGCATCCTTCTGTCAGCAACTTGCACAAATCAATTAGCTGCAGGCAGTCACGCTCCGTGGTTCTCTCTGTTCCCACAGATGTCACCCAAGCAGCAGTGAGGAGCCCCATTTGAAGACAAGAGGCCTGTTGGGGGGAGGCTGGGCATGATTAGGGCAGAGGAGAGAGGAGAGAAGAGGGCACCCTGGGTTGTGAGGGAGCCCTTGGGCTCTTAGGCCCTAGAGAACTGGTCTTATCCCTTGTGCACATGAAGGGGTTGTGTTTGGGTTGGAAACCCAAGGGCCTTCTGACAGTCAGGGTCACCCCCTGCCAGCTGCCTCTCCTTTCCACTTCTGCTCCCTTTAGCCTCCTAATTCATCCTAGCAGCAGCAGGGCTGGGAAAGAGGGTACAAAATTGACATGTTTTGGCGATACCCAGGAGTAAGACTCTCTAGAATTCTATGCTAGCTGATTTATTTTTTATCAAGCATCTGTTATAGCACATATTTTTTCCTGGACACTTTATTCCCATTATCTCTTTTAATTTTATGAAGTAGGTAATATTAATTTGTTTTGATTATAGGAGACTGAGGTTTGGTTTGGATTTGATGGGTGGGGAAAAAGAGGAGCTAGGTTTCTCTCTGCTCCCATGGTGCTGGCATTGGTCACCCCCTCCTTGGTGCCAGTCAAGGCTGGTTGAACAATGGTAGGGAGCCAGGGGAATGAGGAAGGTGATCATGCCATTAGTGGACAAAAGGATGTCAGAACGGAAACAGGTTTGGGATGGGGAGGGTGATTTGTCTAGATGTTCATTTACTCAACAGGTGATTCTGTAAGACTGAAAGACTAAATCATACAAATGCCTCTGTCTTCTTAGAGCTTACATTCGAAGACAGAAATTTTGTCTGTGTTATTCACTGATAAACCCATGGCACTTAGAATAGTGCTTGGCACTTGGAAGGTGCTGAATGTGCATTGGTGAATGAGTGAATGAATGAATGATGATTGAATGAATGAGATCTAGCTCAACTATCAGCGACAGTTGATGATGGGCAGTAAGCTACATAGGTGGATAAATGATACGGTATATGAGAAGGTGATAAATGAAAGGAAGAAAAAATAAGGACTAAAGAATGGGGTGGGAGTGGGGGTGGGGGTGGGGTGAAGGCTGCAAATTCAAACTCAGTGAGATTTGAACAAAGACACATTTTGTGACTCCTGCAGGAAGAGCATCAGAAAGAGAGATTAGCAACTGTGACTAGCTAGAGGTGGGTCTGATACATGGAAGAGCAGGGAAGTGAGTGTGGTTGAAGAAAAGAAGTGAGAAGAGCAGTGAGAAGGGACAGAGGCCTAGATGGGAGACAGAGCGGATAATGTAGGGCCTTGTGGGCGAATGGAAGGCTTTACATTAAAATGAGGTGTGCACTGTTAGAGGCTTCTGAGCAGAGAAAAGCCCTGATGGCTTTGTTTTAATAGGATCATTCTGGCTGCTGGGTTGAGAACATACCAAGGAGTGTTTTGGCCAATGTCAAGGCCAGAAGCAGAAGACAGGAAGCTGTTACGGCATTACAAGCAAGACTTGGTGGCATGGAGTGGAGTGTTAGTGTGAAGGTACCTGGAAGTTGAACTTGAGAGCCTTGTGTGCTAAAGACAGGTGTAGGTGATCCCTGGCAGTGGCCAACCTGTAGGTAGCATCTAATTCATGTTCACTGATTAGAGATGAAAATCCAGGAGAATGAAGAGCTTTTGCTTAGCGTGTGCTGGAGAGGCAGCCCCCTTCTGAAGGGCATGGCTACACAGGAGCTTTCTAGCATGAGGTGCTGTTATCTGTGATCTTGGCTGCTGTTCTTTAGACTAGAAGGCCCCTGATAGCAGGGACCCCTTCTTCATCACTATAGCCCCAGTGCTCAGCCAGGGCCCAGCACAGAGTGACAGCAGGTGGTGTGATTGGATGTAACAGAGGACTTGATCTTTCCTGTCCCATCCAGACATGGGTACAGACATGGATGTAAATGTGGGATTGGCACCGTCACAGCTGGGGTGGACAGAATATGAATGCTTCTCTCGATCCTACCATCTATGTGCTGTGTGATTCTGGGTCATGTTTCTATGTCTATAAAGTGCCAGTTATCATGCAGCAATAGCAATAATCTCTGCCCAGAATGACCTGAAAGGATAATTCCCTGGCCGCTCAAAACAATTCCTTCAGCCTTCTCTTCCCTTCCTTGGCTTAGTTTTTTTTATGACACTTGTCAGTATCTGAAAACATGTTATTTATTTACTTGTATGTTGTCTGTCTCCCCTGCTAGATCACAAAGCCCAGGAGGCAGAGGTTTTGTTTGTGTTTTTCACTGAGAAACCCACAGCACTTGGTACATGGAAGATACTAAATACATATTGTTGAATGAATGAATGAATGAATGCATGAGGAGACTCAACTCAACCACCAATGACAAGGTCAATGACACTGTCCACCTAGTATTATAAATGTGCTTTGAACTCTAGTTCTGACTCTTCCCACAGCATTTTTCAAGGCAAACATGGGTGAGAATTTTTTTTTCTAATTGGGGTGTCTTCAAAGAGAAGAATTCCAACATCTAATTTAAGAACGTTTCCAGGTGTGGAATTCAGTAGTGGATCCTCATCTCCTAGCAACCTCACACAGGAGCCACTCACCATGTGAGAGAGGTGACAATTCAAGTGGGTGTGTTGAGTTCAGGGACGAGCACAGTGGTGAGATGAGTGACAAGGAGGGAGGAGGAGATTCTGCTGGGCTGTGGAGGGGATGGGGCCTGCAGCAGGAGCAAGGGGCCCCAGAGCAGGTGCTTCCTCACTGCGCAGTCCCAGCAGGCCCTGCTCCTCTCAGTCCATTTCCTTCACACAGGGAGGGGCTGGCAGCTCCCTGCTGGCTCGATTGCCCTACACAATAAAGTGTAGTGACTACACTTTATTGTACAAGTCCCTGTGCTAAGCATGTTATATTATTTCTTCTAATCCTCACTTCAGTCTGTAAGGTAGGGTGGTAATTATCCCCATTTTCCAGGTGAGGAAATAGGCCTATAGAAGATAAATAACGCAAGCCACTCTATTAGCTTGAGCTAATCAACAGAAAGTTGTTACTCACAGTGCTAGAGGCTGGGAAGTCCAAGGTCAAGGTCTGACCCTTTACTTTAGGGCAAGGGCTCTCTTTCTTGCTTGCAGATCGTCACCATCATGCTCTCCTCACATGGCATTCCGTCTATGTGTGCAGATAAAGATATCTTTTTCTGCTCCTTTTCTTTTAAGGCCTCAAATCTCATCATGGAGATCCCACCCTGATGATATAATATAAACTTAATTACTCCCAAAGCCTCCATTTCCAAATACCATCAGATTCCACCATGTTGGAAGAGTCCTTTAGGAGACAGCTAGTGTTCAGTATCAGTACACAGCTTCCGTGAGATTGGAGACACGGTAATATTGGTCAACACCTTATCCTTAGCATGTAGCCTTGCAGCGGAACATGAGTGATAGCCAATGAATATTCACTCCATAAATGAATGATTTTCTTAAAGACTGATGATTGTGGCTGGATACCAAAAGCTCATGGTGTCCTGGGAAGGGAGGGCAATAACAAATAATTAAACATCTGATATATGTCACATTCTTCCAGGTCATCTTCACATTTTTTACCTCATTTAAACCTCACAACAACCCTGAGCTAAGTTCCTCTTTATATAGATAGGCAAGCAGGGGCTGAGAGAGTTCAGGGCCCCCAACTCAGGAGCAGAGAAGGAACTTGGCAAAGGTCACATAGACATCTAGAATGCATGGTTGTCTGCAGGCCCCACCAGCCCACAGAGTGGGGCCAAAGTGCCATGGGAGTGAGTGCCTCCTTGGGGAGGTACTGAGGTTGGCTTCCAATCCTCTGCATCTCCGTAAGTGGGAACAAGAACCCAACTCTGAAGTCATTCAACTTGGTCTGTCATTATCTTTAAGTTCATTGTGGGGAAGAGATGAGTCAAAGTCATCTTTCTTCCCTTGTCCTCAGACGTAGGTTATTAGGAGTTCCTTAAATAGTTGTTCAGAAAATGGGGTGGATGCCATAAGGATTTGGGGCCAGGTAGCCCTAGACTCTCTCTGTAGAACCACAGAGAGGCTCCATTGTGGTGGGCGGGGCCTGGGGGGAGAGGGGACTAGTGGAGTTTATGGGGGGGCTAAAGTACCCCCTCACCTCATGATAATGCCACCTCTGATGTTGGAGGGGAAATAGCAGTTTCTCAGAGAGATTCATCCTCAGGGATAGCAAATTGATCAGAAAAGGGAGAGAATGAAACCCAGGTTGGAGATTGAAGGAGATCTGTGTGGGGATGGAGGAACCACAGAGGCTGGTGGCTTGATGGGAAAGGGAGAGAAAGAGAAGCATGAGCGCAAACAGCTGAGAACTATCATGAGATCAGGGCTTGGGGCTTTGGAGGAAACAGGGATACAGGGGTCTTTCACATTTATTCAACTGACATCCTCTGCTTGTATGGTTGCAAATCACTTTCAGATGCTTTATTTTATGAGCTCTTCACTTCAGCCTTGGGGCAGCCAGGGGAAATAGTATTATGTCCATTTCATAGATGAAGAAAGTGATATTGTCAGTGGTTAAGTAGCTTTCCCAGGAAAGTTAACAGGAGACAGGAAGAAAAGCTGAATTGTTTTATTCCGACTCCAGTTCTCCTTTGCCTCCCCCTAAAGACAGGAGGTGACTGACTCTGAGGATTTGGTTCTGGGAACGGGGCCACAGCAGTTCCTTTTTCAGATACAGCAGTAATGGTGGCAACTCCAAGCCCTACCTCTCTCCTCCCCATACACACACACACACACACACACACACACGCACACACGCGCACACATAGTATTGCTAAGGCTATTGCTGCTGCTACAGCTGCAGTGGTGCCTGTGGCTACCGGTCATCATGTTAAGCACTTGACATCTGCTTGCACTTTCAAACATTTCTGGAGGTAGGTATTGTTATTCCCATTTTACAGATGACGTAACCTAAATGGAAAAAAGAAGAGACTTAACTGCAAGTTTGAGGGTAACTGCCTGAGTTTTGTCCAAGTGGTGTGTCTTTATGTACCTGAATCAACACATGGTATTTGTTTACATTGTGCTTAATGAGCAGCACTTTTGGGAGAAGGGTAGAATGTTCTCTGGAGGATTACAGCTGCTTGCATAATGAAATAAGCCAGAATGGACTTAGGGTTTTAGTGGGAATATCTCCCCTTGGCTTCTCTTACATCCTTCAGATTGAAACCAGGTAGTCAGGACAATTTGGAAGGATAATCTCTTTTTCTAGCAACTCCATGGAATTATATTTCCCCTCCCCCCTGAAGGATCTGAATCTGCATTTCAATATATTCCTAGATAATGCTGATTTGTTGGTTTGTGAATCACTATGAGTAGTGAGGATTCATTCTGCAAACCGGTTCAACTCTGTAAGTCCATTTGGAAGTTCTAAATAGACCCCATTAGAATAAAGTCCTAGGGGGGTGTGGGAGCCTTGGAGTGACTGCACGTTAGAATTCTTGACAAGGTATATTTAAGGAAAATGGAGTTACTCAGGCTCCTTTTCACCTTCCACCGCTAGCCTCCACTGCTGCCACCCATCGTTTTGCTGTCCTCCTAGGTTTCATTGCCCGCACGTGAATTATTGTAAAAAGCACTTGGGAACGCAAGCATGGGGCACGCGCACCAATGATCATGGACATCGGTCGGAGAAGCCAGAGAACACGGGGCATGTGCATACATAAATACAGACACCTGCTCCAAGAAGCTGGCAATCAGAGGGAGAGGAGAGAAGCCAGAGAGAACGAATGGAGATGGGGTGCGGGGGTGAGGGAGTGGCTGGGAGGCTCTGAGGCTCTGTTGCTGCCTGCTTCCCAGCTCCCCTGTCTTCTCCCCTCCCCCCCCGCCCCCGCCCCCGCCCCCGCCCCTGCCCCCACCTGTGCGACCCTGTCTCCTGCTCCAGCATTAAAGACTGTCAAATCTGCTGAAGGCTCCAAGATCCTTTATCCTTTTGCCCCAATCAAAAAGGAACCTGCCTGGTATGGGACGCTTGTCCCTCTTGTATAACAATCACATAATTTTGAAGCACCTGCAATGTGTAAGGACCTTCACAATGTGATTAATTTTGTATAGTTTTGTCCTTTTACAGATGAGGAAATTGTAAGATTCAAGAAAGAAACTTGCCTAAATTCTCACAGCTAATAATCTGAACTTAGTCTTCCTCACTCTGATTTCTCCAGAGATCCAAATCCTGAATAGGAGCTACCCAATAATTGAGAGATGGAGACTGGGCCATTGTTTCTCTTATTATAGAGATACACGGAAGAAATATGCCTTGCATATTTGTCCGAAACTTTGTTGATCTTAATCCAAATATTAGTAGGAAATATAATGATACAAATACCTTTAAAAAATTGAGGGGCAGGCATGTAAGTCAGTATTAAAGTAAAGCATAATATTTGTAGCAAGGCCCTGTAAATGCAAGAGCAGGAAAACCCAAGAACAATGACTATCCACTGAGAAAAAAGCCCATGGCATTATAGAAGAATGAAGCAAAGAACACCCCGTGTTACTTGGCTTTGCTCCCTCCCCTTTGGGTTCAGAAAATAGAATTGAGACAACACCAAAGGGGGTGGGTAAGAGCTTGAACAATGAATACACATTACCAGCATCAGCTGGGTATCTTGTTAACATTAACCTGATGCATTGCAAGTGAGCTGCAGTTAGAACAGTAATTACAGTAAATAGAATCCATTTGGAATTCTCAAGCAAATATGAGCAGGGAAGAAAGATGGGCTGAAAAAATCCATTACCCTTTGGAAGTTATGGAAGCTTTGGATGGCAGCGATTTCTACTGTGAATTGCATCCGACTAAGAAGCGGCAACTTGAATGAATCTGTCTCAGCTCTCAAGTGCGTTTAAATGGTAAATAAAATGAATTACCCAACCATTCCAGCCAAGTTCAGTTTCCTGACATATTTGTCTTGGTAATTTAGTCGACAGTGTAGGTAGAGTTGTGAAGGTGGCCTATTTGCTCTGCTTCCTGCCTCGGGCCAGTGGTTTTCTTAGAAAAATGAAATTCTGCCATTCTAGAAGGGTCCAAAAGAAGGGCTAGAGAAAAAGATTTTGGTACTCTCAGAGTGATCTGCACCCTTGAGTTCTGGTCAAGGAGAAGTTTCATTTGCAGAGACTCTAGAGACAGTGCACCAGTGGGGACACTAACACATCCCTCTCCGTGGGTGTCTCACTCAGCTGTTGAGACCACATGCCATCTGTTCCGGAATGTGCTGTGGTTGCAGGCAGCTCAGCCAGGGCAGTTGTGCAGGTATGAGACCTTCCGGAAGGTTCCTGTCCCTTTCATTGCCTAACTTAACCCCCTCCCCTCTGCCAAGTGCTGACCTGTGTTCTCAGGTCAAACCCCCTCCCCTGGCTTCCTGACACCACTCCCCACCCTCCGCCCTTGGGAAAAGATGTTTCTTCCTCTGTGTCAGGTCCATGGAACCTCATGAGCTGAGCCTCCTCCACTGCCACCCATGTGAGTTATGGATGAAAAAACTCAGGGGTACTTAATCTGCAAATTGGAAGACTAAGGCCATCTATGGTTGTGAGCCGCATAATGACATTTCAGTCATTGACAGGCAGTGGTGGATCCATTTATTTATACAGCCTGAGTGTGAAGGAGGCTTTGCCATGTGGTCTGTGTAATTACACTCAATGACCATCTCACAGTGAAATCCTCCAGCCTCGTATTTCTCAGGATGTATTCCAGTCTCCCCCTTGCTAAGGGCCCCGTGACTGTCAGTTTATACATGTTCATTCATTCAACAGACACTCGCTAAGTGCGTCCGCTATGCCAGGTACTATGCAAATCCTCCTCGTGGGTTTGGTTACGCCTCACTGATGGAAGACTGACTTAAAACAGGAAGGGAAGCTTGATAGTGAGAAAGGATATGTGGCATGTCTCAGAATGGTGTTGAGCAGTGACTGTGATGCACAGGACCTCATGTGCCCTCTGCCCTGAGGAGGGAGGCCCCCTGGCGGACCCAGGCAGCAACCTGGGGAAGCAGCCCTGTTCTCCCTGCTCAACTTTCACCCACAGGGTCTCAGGTGGCTAATCTGAGGCATTTTCTTGTTGATTGGGTGCCAGGATAAGAGGTAATTAGCATTGGTAATGAACTCATTGGGTTTTAATTTATATATATATGTATATTTTATATATGTTACATATGTATACATACATATATACACATCTGTGCTCATTCATCTATTTTTTTACAATGTTTGCTTTCTTTTTTCAGGTGTAGTCCCCCTAGAATTCCCACCACCAATTCACCCTTGCACCATCACCATAGTCCCTTGTGCTCTTGCCGCCCTCGTTTGAGTCCTCTCCCTCCCCCTCTCCTAAAGAATGTCTCTGAATTATAGTTGTCTGTTTAATTTTGTTTTGTTTTGTTATTATTATTGTTGTTTTTCCTTAAGCCCTTGTTTGGTTCCCCTATATTCCCCCTATAAGTGAAATCATCCCCAATATTTTTCTTTCTCATTCTGGCTTATTTCACTGAGCATAATTCTTTCTAGCCCCATCCATGTGTGTGAATGGCATCAGTTTATCTTTTTTGATTGCTGAGCAGTATTCCATTGTGTATATATACCACTTCTTCTTGATCCAGTATCTGTTTTTGGGCATTTGTGTTATTTCCAAGTTTTAGCTATTGTAAATAATGCTGCAGTAAACATAGGGGTGCAGGTATTTTCATTAGGTTTTCAGAGAGCCAAGAGAAGAAAGTGGAGATGGGAAAAAAGAATCTGGTTTTGGTTCATTTTTTTGTCTTTTGAAATTTAGTCACTATTTCCTGAACCCACAAACACAGTAGTTTGGAGTCCTGTGTAAAAAGGTAATTTTTATCAAGCATCAGCTGAATTCTAAACATTTGAGGTGCTGATTTATGTAGGTTAATATCCTAATATTTTAATGCTCTTAAGTACCCTATGAAAGAAGAACGACTGTGAGTCCCATTCTAGAGAAGAGAAACTGAGGCCCTGGCCATTAAAGCTCAGTCTCTAAGATGACATCCAGCTGTCACATTTCCTTTTTGAAAAAGCTTAGGCTAAGTCACTTCAAACCTTCATGAGCCTCCATGTTCTCGTTCGTAAAATAGGCAGATTTCAAATATTTGCTTCAGAATAAATGAACTGGTGTCCATGTAAAGTGCTTACGCAGAGCAGGCTGGAAGCCAGTGCCAAGCACATGTTCTTCCTTTCTTTCTCCAGGGCCTGTAGGAAGAAGCACCCCCATTCCTGTCCCCTTGTCCTCAGACCACTTTATGTTTCGGGTCACCACTGCAGAGAGGCCTTAGTGATGATGGAGCTGAGCTGGGAGCACAAGGCCTGAGCTCCCTTCCTCAGTCCCATCAAGTGCTGGGGCTCTTCAGGGCAGGGCCACCGCCCCAGTGAGACTCCTTGCAGGTCATACAGGATGTGAGTCCTTTGGAACCGAAGCCTCAAACGACAGTGCTAACACCCTACCAAAGGCCTAGCTCAGGCCTAGCTCTGGCCAAGGACAGGTGCAGTGCTGTGTTCAGGCAAAGCTGCAAGATTCCAGGGCATGAGCAGGGGAGCAGGAAAGTTTGACCAGCACAGGGAAAGGCTGAAGGTAATTAGCCAAACTGGAATCCTGAAGATTGCATCCTGACTGGCATGCTGGCCGTAGATACAAGGCTTTGCAATCACCTGGGCTTTGGACAAATTCCCATGCCTGGGCCCCACCCTTGGGCCTTTGAGTTAACTGGACCTGAGTGCAGCCTGGGCATTAGGATTTCAAAAACTCCCCCAAGGAGTCCCCAAATGATTCTTCTGTGCAGCTACAGCTGGGAGCCCCTTTGAATTTCTGCTCTGGTCCTGGCAGACTGTGCTGGTCTCCCAAAGCCCCTGTTTCCATGTGGCCCCACTGTGCTACCTGGTATCCACCCCGCTCTCTCCCTCCTACTCAGTGCAGCTTGCAGGTCTTACAGGACCCTGTGGCCTTTGCCCCTGTTCTCAGAGACCCTTTCCCTTGGGACCTTCCGTCCTGGTGTCTGTGCACAGTCTCCTGTCACCATGCTCCATCCACATCAAATCTACCTCTGGCAGTCTGAGACTGGCTGCCCAGGGAAACTGTACCACCATCCTAGCCTAAGATGGCCTTTGTCACATCTGGATTCTGACCTCACTTGGACAGCCCCCATTGCACATCAGTCCCTTAGCACTCAGGTGCCCTAGCTTCTGTGGGGTCTCCAGCCTCCTCTGTGCTGGGGAGTAAGGCCCCCCTGCTCAGTGTGCTGCCTGGTCTTGTCCAAGGCTTGGAAGGAGCTCATTCCCCACACCCTTGCTCTGGATGTACCTCCTTGTTTATTCTCACCTGCTCGCTTCTGCCAGTGGGCTATGGAGTCTATTTTATAGATGAAGAAAGTGAGGCGAATGTACTTGAGGAAACTCACCCAGAAGTGTCTTGATTCCTTCCAACTTACTCTGCTGTACACAAAGACAGCTCATAGCAAGTGTACAATAAAACACTTTATGATGTTGGTACAAATAACCTAGTTGTCTTAGAAGCTTTAATTTCCAAGGACAGAACCTCCATTTTCTACATCCTTCACATGATGTAGAACAGGGCTCCCTGCTCAAAAATAACTCAGCTAGGACCAGCCAGGCTTCGATTCAGATGTTTACTCCTTCTGCAGTTGTCAGAGATTTGGTCAGATGAGGGCTGGACCAGGACATGGGGGTCCAGGGACAATCCAACATCTACCTTATAACTCCATTTTTCGGTGGAAAAGACCAACACTTAAACCCACACTTACCATACTCTATGTCCTAGGTTCAAGCTCAGTTCCATCACCTACCACCTGTGCTATTTTCTTTTGATAAATTGCTTAATCTCTCTGGGCTTTACTGCCTTCATCAGTAAAATGGGGATATAACACTTTCAGGAGTAGGGTGGAAGGAATGAGCACACTTTGATAGGCGAGGCACACATGTGCTTCAGGGGGAATGGACATGGAGTTAATTCTGGGGAGCTCAGGGGAGGCAGGAAGGAGCCTGCCAGTGTACTAGCTTCTGATACCTGCTATAACACATTACCACAAACTGAGTGGCTTAAAGCCACACAAATATATCCCTTTATAGTTCTGGAGGCAAGAAATCTGGCATTCATCTCTCTGGACTGAAGTCGAGGCATTGGCCGGGCATGTTCCTTCTGGAGGCTCTAGAAAGAGAATCCGTTTTCTGGTCTCTGTTATCTGGAGGTTGCCTGGGTTCCCTTGTCTGCATCCACTGCCTGGTGTCACTTCCATTCTCGCTTCACATCTCTTACTACTAATTATTGCCCTCCTGCCTCCCTCCTGTTAAGGACCCTTGGATGACTTTGGGCCCACTGGCAAAATCCACCTTGAGTCACATCTGACGTCTGCAAAGTCCCTTTTGCAACAGAAGATAATATAGTCGTAGGTACTGGGGATGGGGGTTTTGGCCTTGGGGGGCACTGTTATTCAGGCTACTGTATCAGGGGGCAGAGAACTAATAGGCCAGGGGAGGGAGGTCAGAGATGACTTCCTAAGGAGGCATATGTGAGCTGGTTCTTGAAGAATGAGGAGTTTGCAAGACTGACCCGGAGAAAAGGGCATTCCAGAGAACTCTAGCTGAGACACCAAGGCACAGAAGAAAGGCCTGTGAGGCGTACAGAGAGGTGAGAAGTTCACGGAGGCAGAGACCTGGGTGTGAGGAGAGGAACGATGGGTGGGCAGGCCTTTCATGCTGCCACCCTAGATGCAGACACGTGTGGCCAGGCAGCAGCTGCAAGTCCCCTCTGCCATGTGGCGTCCTGCCCGGGGAAGCCTGACATTCCACTCTGCCCGTCTGGCCAGCCTCAAGGGTATCGGTTTCTAGTCGGTGGCGTGTGTGTCTGGCAGTCGGGAGCTGGTGGTCCCTGGCGCTGTCACATTTGTCTTGTTCCATGACCTGGCGCTCTAGCCTCCAGACTCTCCCTGACCCTGCGCCACTGGTCCTTGAGTCACAAAGCAGAGGATCAGCTCCAGTGATGGAGGACAAGACCCGAGGCCCCCTTATTGGAGGCCATTTTCCTTCCCAACATCTTCTGGAGAGGTGGACCGGCAAAGCGACATTCCCACAGAAATAATTTTTCAATTTCTTATAATAGGACATAAAAGTCGGCCCAGGGAAATTGATTCCATTCGGAGCTCCCTTTGTAGGACACTTCATCTTCCATTGCGGCCTCTGTATTTCAGCAATTTCAAAAGCCTGAGGAGGTCTCCTTTAATATTTTTTTGCCACCCTGGCAGAAGGCTTTTGTAGCTCAGCTGAATGACTCTGCTGACCTGTCGCTTTCTCCTCAGGCCCAGGAGAGGGGTCCAGGTCTCTTAAACCTCACATCCCACCGTGGGGAGTAGCTTGTCAGCTTCCTTGCAGCATCCTCTCTGGCCCCCAACACAAGGGGGTACATTTATTCTTTTTTGCTCTCTGTTCCCTATCCCCTTGCCCCCTTACCCCTCTTCCAGTTTTGATTTCGGCTCCCTTCCATTTTTTGTCCCTTTTTTTCTTTTCTTTCTATAATTTCTTTCCTGGGGTTATAGCAACCACTCAGCAACCACGTGACACAGGCTTCCAGATCTCCACTTCTTGATCTGTAAAATGGGGAGAAGCACATGTTTCCCAGGGCTGAGAGAAGGAGTCACTGTTAGGTGTTAATAGACGCAAGAGAGATATGCAGAGGGGAGGGGCAGCTGCTGGCTTTGGTGCTGGGCATGAAACCCTTGACCTTAGCAGAAGGCGAGGAGGGCACAGAGCTGCTTCCAGACTGCAAGGTAGGGTGACATTTTTCAAAAGAATAGCACTTTTCAATTTAGCAGGATTTTTCTGACCTAATACCACTTTTTAAGAAAGACTTTATTTTTGTGTAGAAGAACTGGGGTATAGACCAGAGGCGCGGGAGATTGAGGGGTTTATAAGGGGATTCACCAGAGACAGAGTGGGGAGCAGAACAGGCGGATCTACTGAAGTACACTGCTGAGGGGATCAGCGTGTGAGACAGGAGCCATCTGCTGCGTCATGTGGGTTAACTCCCTGGCCAGGGATTGAACTCAGGCCATCTTGGTGATAGCACTGAGACACAACCCCTAGGCCACCAGGGAGGCCCCTAATACCATCTTTGATCTCCATTTGCAATAGCTTGCTGGAGATAAAGCCAGTATCCTTCCTGGTCTGCAGATGAGGAAACTGAGACTCAGATAACATGAATGATTTTTCCCGTGTTACCCACGTGGGCAGTGGGCACATGCATCCCGTGTCCGATGAGTCTGTGTACTTCTCTCTTCTGGATGATGGAATGAAACGGCAAGGACAGCCCCTTCACTCTCCCACTTGGCCTCCTGCCTCTCTGCAAATGCTGGAGTTGGAGTCTTGGGGAAAACCAGCTCATCCTGGATCTTCCCTGCACTCAGATCCCAGGCTCTGTCACTGCGATGTGTGTGTGATGACAGGAAGGCCTGCAAGCTGGGCTCCATCACCTCCCACTTCAAAACTCAGCCTGGGCCTGTGGCTCGCAAGTAAACCGGACTCCCTGCCTGCCTTGAATCAGCGGCCCATTTGAATGCTCCCGGCAGACTGATGTTATTCTCAGCTGGGTGGTGGTATTCTCTTTGAGGCTTGAGGAGCTGAGCTAAAGTTATTTACTCATGATTTAGCTGGGACACGGACCTAGGTCTGACCAAAGGCTTCAGACTTTTTGCTTTCATGGATGCTAAGTGACTGGTTCATAGTCACCCAGCACATTTGAAATGCCTATCTCCCTAGACCCCATTCCAGAACAGTTTTTATTTCATGCTTTCCTCGTGATACTTTAGGCAGCTTGTGTGAGACTGTGAGGCCGAGGGCCGGGGCCAAGGTGAATGGAGCTACAGTTAGTTTAAAGTCAGCTTTCCACCTGCCAGGGTGGCCCTGGTGTGGTGGGGATGACAGTGGGCCATTTGCTCCTTGACACAGGTGATTTGGGCAGGGGCAGAGGTCACATGTTAGGGATGTTATGGGGGAAACTACTGCATCTGCTGTCGAGGTGGCAGTTAGGGACCAGCCAGTGCAAAAGCTGCCTCATACTCCAAGTACTGGCCAGGCATTGACCCCAAGCTGACCTCAGCTAGTTCCCTCAAACAATTCCCAAGGGAGAAGGAAGTAAAAACTTTCCCCAGAAGCATCTGGAACACCCAGTGAAGTAGCACTTACTGCTTTCTGTCTGTGAGGTTATGCAAATCCCTTTGGTTCTCATCCTGACCGGAAAGCTCTGGGACTGATGAATTTATTCAGTCACTCATCTGACAAACAATTTCAAGCATCTCTTGTGCAGCAAGTCGTTCTCTAGGCTGTGGAGACAACAGTAAACAAGATAACGCCGTTCCCACCCTCTCAGATCTCACATTCCAGGGGAAGAGATGGATGAGAAACAGATTGCACAGATTTTGTCCCTCTAGTACCACCTCTTCTCTCCACTGAGACTCAGTGGGTAGTTACACAGCCTTGTGGTCTGAAAAGCAGTGAGGTCCAGCGCAGAGACTGCAGAGCTTGTCTGGGCACCCGGCAGGCCCCGAGTCAGGAAAGGCCCTTCTATCCCTGGGAGGCCCTATTTCTATTTTCCTCACTGTTCACCCATTTCCTTTGCTTTTTCATAGATTGTAATCCCATCCAGCTTTGACTTGACAAGGCCCCCATCCTGGCCTCAATAACCTGACAGTGACTCAGTAACTCCTCATTTTTCTCTCCTCTGCTAGTTACCCATCCATCTCTGCTCCCCAGTTCCAGTTCCAACTCCTTAGCAGAGGATTGTAAGTGAGACAAATGGCAGGTTCCCAGACAATCCATGTGGGGACCCAGGCTGATGTCCCATGCCCCATGCCATCCTTGGTACAATCAGCTGTGATTTTTAATGGGACATGGTCATGTGATACCAAACATGGCCACTGCAGGTCACATGGTACAAACATGACTGGCTGGGATTGGGACAGTTTCTCTTATAAGGTGGAAGTGGTGTGTAGTCACCATAAAACATCTGGTACACACCTGCTTCTCTCAGACTGCCCTCACCAATTAAATGAGGTCTTGTGAAAAAACATCTAGCCTGCTGATTCCTGTACACTGCAAAGATTTATTGAATGAATACTGTTTGCAGAGGCCTTTGGTAAATTGTAAGGTGCTGTGCAGATGTGAGGTGTAAGAATCACCTTAGACTACTGACAGAACTTGAACTTTACAAAGACTGGACTGACTGGCGTCAGGCCAGTTGCTTTAATCGGGGAACGATTAACTTGGTAACCTCCTTGTTCCCTCAGCTATTGCATTTCCCTGGGGTCTGGGGAGACCGTGTCTTGAATGTGGATTTCTCAAAGTGGTTCCATGCTGTTTCCCTGAGAGAGGCTAGGGCTCAGCCTTGGAAATTACAGTTTGTCTCAGCCTGCTGGGCACCACTGAGTAAGTGCCATCATGTATACTGGCCAGTCCCAGCAGCTGGGGCCTCCTAGGCAGCCGGCCAGCAGGAATGACAGGCAGCTACTAGGCCCCTCTGCCTTTCCGTGGCTCTAGAGAGAGGGCAGAAAATAGAGGGAAATTCAAATATGTTGCATCTCTCTTGAGCCTGGATCTTTACAAACCTTATTAACTTACTTCATCTTCATAACAATATCACCAATGGGGCATTATAATCCCCCATTTTACAGATGGAGGTAATGAGGCTTAGCGAGATTAAGTAATGTGTTCAAAGTGGTAGAAACCAATTGGGACCCAGATCCCCGCTCTCTGGGCTCCTCAGTGCACTGCAGTAATAGCTTAACAGTAATAGCACTCAACCAGCCAATTTTGTTTCAGCACATTCTCTACACCGCGTATTGCCTAGTGTGTGTGCTCTTTAAAGCTCTTGTTTTATTTATCATCCACTACTCAGGGAGACAAGCATGCAAGATGGCTCTTGCTGCCCCTATTTAACAGACCAGAAGCTAGAGGCTCAGCAGAAGAGAAGCGTTTGCTTAAGGTGACACAGATTGTTAGTCATGGGAACCAGATCCCGTGACTACCTGTATGGGGCTCTGTGGACCCAGCCATGTTTCTCTCCCATCCTGCAAGTCACTCTTTCATATAGAAAGGGGAAAATAGGGCCTTCCTGGTGGCTCAAGGGGTTAAGTCTCAGCAGTATGAAGCTATCAGCAGCCACTGCAGCAAGACTTCAATCCCGGCCAGGGAGCTGATCCACAAGGTGCAGCAGACCTTTCCTGCCTCGCCCACTGCTCCCCTCAGCAGTGTACTTCAGTCGATCTGCCTGTTCTGCTCCCCACTTTGTCTCTGGTGAATCCTCTCACCACCACCCCTCCCCCAGCACCTCTGGCCTACCTATATTCCAGCTCTTACATGGATAAGTAAATAAAAAAAATAAAACTTTTTTAAAAAAAGGGGAAAATATCCCCAAATTTAAAAATTGTATGTATGTGTTTCCTGTTTACTTCAACTCATAAGTGAGTCAGCTTTGGGCTCAAGCCCTAGCCTCACAATTGCTTCTAGTGTGACCAATATGAGCTTCAGGTTCTCATCTGTAAACTGGTGACACCTTCTATGAGCTTCAGGTTCTCATCTGTAAACTGGCGACACCTTCCACACTGCCCTAGAGTTTAGACAGGGAGTCAGCAAAGAGGGCCTTTTGGAGGAAGTAACTCCTATGATGGCCCCCTTGGAAGGGAAGCAGCAGTCTGCTCCCTGTAGGACTTTATCCCATAATAGTCTGGTGATCCTACACATTCTTTCAAGGTCCTGGGATGCCTCTTCCAATCTTGGCAGGATGAGTCATTCCAATGACTGTGTTTCTATAATCAAGAGACAGTTTGGGAGGGGGCAAAAGGTACCTAGAGCTCCTTCTTTCTGTATAGACTGTGTGTTCTCCAGGCTCCTCCTAGGCCAAGATGCACACAGACCCTCAGTGAAACAGTGGAGTGGGATTAAGTGTGTTCCTTAGTGAGCTCCGTGCTTTACAGGCTCACTGTCACACTTCAGAAGTAGTCCAGAGACCTTGAGAGGATTCTACAACTTCCAATGTTGCCTTTCCACCTATCAGAATAAGAAATTGATGCCAAAGTGCTGATGGCTCGTTTGGGCAGGGTAAGAAGATGCAGCCATTTCTTAGTTTGTGTCTTTTCTGAAATGTTAATCAACCTGCCTTGTAGCAATCTAGTTGTTTCCTAGCAACGCCAAGTGAGGTAGCAGGATGGCATCTATTTTGAATCTTCCTGAAGTGACCTGCTAACTCTTAGAGAGTGGCAGTTATTGCCTTGAGATCGTGTTGCTTTGCTAAGGGGAGGGGGCTTCCTCCAATCATGGCGGCCAGGGACCTGGCGGGGCTCTGCAGCTGACGCGTGTGCCTGTCATGAATGTGACTCGTCCACTGTTCTGCTTATTCATGGACTCTATGTCCCATCACACACAGACTTGGGTCACTCTTCCAGAAACTGTGCCAAACACTGACTTCCAGAGAAAAATCAGGCTTGATTCCTGTCGTGGGGAGAGACTTATAACAAGCTCTGTGATAACAGCTTATCATTCAGGCAAGAACAAAACAAGCCTGGAGTTGACAGGAATATTTTTCAAAGGAGTTGTAAGTTGAACTAGGCTTTGAAGTATGAATAAGAGTTTTATAGGTGGTGAAAGAAGAATAAGGTATTTGTTGGAGGATATAGCATAATGGTGTAGCCTAAAGATGGAAAAAAAACAGTGGGAAGTTAGTGACATCACCAGCTAATACAGAAGTCGTTCCTGGGCCTCCCCGGTGGCGCAGCGGTTAGGCGCTGTGCTGTGGAGTTGTCGGCAGCGGTGACACAAGTTCGACACCTGGCCGGGGAGATTTCCGCATGGTGCGGCAGACCTCTCCTGCCTCGCCCGCTGCTCCCCTCAGCAGTGTATTTCCACGGATCTGCCTGTTCTGCTCCCCAATCTGTCTCTGGTGAACCCTCTCGCCGCCCCACACCTCTGGCTGGCCTGTACCCCAGCTTGTATGCATAAATAAATAAATCTTAAAAAAAAAAAACTTAAAAAAAAAGTCGTTTCTTTGGCATATTAATGAGTGCTCTTCGGATAAGGGGGTCTGTCAACCAATAAGAAATTTAGACTTGAAGTGAAATTGATCTCTTTATGAAAGGACTTCTCAGCCCTAGGCAATAAGATACTATTTATTGTGCTTTTTCAAGATCGTTTGCAGCATTTCCTAGACTCACTGATTTCTCAGCACACTTAGGCCAGTTTTTAAGAGTAGGGTTCCTGGAAACCTACCTTGAAAAGTGGTAAATTCTAGAGTAGGGCTGTTTCCTGGGGGTGGTAGGAGATAGGCAAGGCCAGCACTTGAGAGGTCTCTCATAGCCAGCGAGGAGGGGATTTTATGTTGAAGGTGATGGGCAGTGAGGAAAAGATTTCCAACAGTCTTGTGTTAAAAAGTTCTGAGGGTACAGGGTGCGAGTGGGCTGTGGAGGAGAGCCTAGAGGCTGGGATGCCAGGTTGAAGGCTGTTGGATAGTTTTTGGTCTGTCTTGCTGTGGGTGTAGACATCTCCGGGGTCCTGGTTCCTGGCCTAAGATAGGGGTTCAGCCCCAATCAAGGGCAGTCATCTTCAAAGATACTGTTGCTGGACAGGCCCACATTTGGGTTTAGCTGAGTCCTGTTGGACTGTATGTACACTGCAAGGTTTTCCCCTGTTCGGTAGCAGTTCTTTACTCAGAAGGTGGCTGGGATCTGCTCATTGGTTCTGGTGCTTGTTTTTGTTAGAGCTGTCATTATGTTTACTTTCTGCCACAAGCCCAGTTAGTTAGTCAATGGTATTTGCCGTGCTCAGCGTTGATAGGCTCAGGAACTATAGCTGACTTAGACGGATCATTCTTGGTGTTAAGAAAGGCGGAAAGAGTCACCAGGATATTGGATCAAAGACAATAGTCTAAAGCAACAGTCTGGTTCAAAGGAGAGAAAGCTTAACAGGTATGACTGTGAATTGGAAAAACCATAAGCTCTGGGCTTAGGGCTCAGGGCTCATACAACCATAAACAGGTTCATATCCCAGGTCTGTGACTGACGGGCTGGATAATCACAGTCAAGTGACTTAACGTCTCTGGGCTTTACTTTTATTACTGGAAAATGGAAATAGTAGTACAAATTTGAAAATGTTGTTAAGATGTTTAACATGTTGAGTCTATTTAATAGATGTAGGTGTAGTTCAATTTTCTTTAGGTCTTAAGTCCAATATCCCAAGACCAGACATGATTTAGTAACAGCAGCTGTGAAAACAATTTTCATGGTTTTGGCGGAAAAATTGCTTGTGGGAAGGCTGCCAGGAAAACTGATAAGAGCATAGGCTCCATCAGCAGAAGGAGAGAGTCTAGTCATGGAGAGACTCTCCTAGACACATGCTTATCCAGGCTTGTTCAAAGATTGCCTCCATTCTGAGCAATAACTATAATAGAGATGTTGGATCATACCAAAAATTCAGGGTAAGAGAAAGACCACATAAAGGTCAGATGAAAGAGTTCAGGGATCTTAGCATGAAAAAGAAGATTCTGGGAGTGGAATGGCAGAAGGGAAAGTTGTGTCCAATTGTATCCAGAGTGGAGCTAGATACATAGTAGGTTGTTAAGAAATATTTATTGGGTGGAAGGATGGATGAATGGATAGAAGAATGGGTAGATGGGTGGATGGATGGACAGACAGACGGCTGGCTGGATGGATGGGTAGGTGGATGGTGAATAGATGATTAATGGATGGATGGGTGGATGAGTAGCTGCATAGATGATGATGGAATCAGGCAGGCCTCACATGAATCACCTCCCCATCAGTTACTGATTGTGACTTGGGGATGGTATTCAGCAGTTCTGCCCCTAAGTTGCTCAGGGATAGGGAAGTCTCTACTGTGTTGTATTTTCCTAAGGGCTCAGTGAGAACATGTGTGTTCATCCCTGAACACTGAATTTACTGCCTTTTTTCTCCTATCACAGTCACTCTGTCAGGTTGGTTGCTCCAAAACTGGTCACGTGAAAGGGGAATTGGACATAGTTTCAGAATTTTAGAGTGTGACAGGCAGGTCAAAGTTCAAGTAGAAATATAAAAATGGTCCAGGTTGCTGGATGGTCTAGATTCTGGGGAGTGGAATGGCAGAAGGCCCTGGAGGTGTGTAAGTGGTGTAGGATTCTAAACAGGGGCAGCACAGGCTGTATCTTCATGGTCTGTACTATTCAGTGGTTTCTAAGTTCTTGATCTCAGTTTATCCATCTGTGAAATTGGGGAACAACAACATTGGCTATCCAAACAAAACGAGGTAATGGGTGGGAAGTATTCTGAGAGGCTGTAAAGTAACACCAGAGATTGGACACTGCTTCTCCATAGTCACAACCAGGACCAAGTAGATTTGGTGGGCCAAAAAAATGTTGATTTTCTAGAAATTTCATGTGAAAATTCAAGTTTTGTTTAACTTATTTTGGAAGAAAAAATAGAAGGTATGGTAACTGGGCCCTTGTTTTCACCTGAGTGGAGTTGAGCTATAATAGGGCTCGACACATGGCTCCATCAATTAAAGGAGAGCATCTAGTCAGGGGCAACTCTCCTAGACACATGCTTATCCAGGCTCGGTTCAAAGATAGCCTCCATCCTGAGCAATAACTGTAATAAAGATGTTGGTTCATACCAACAAGTCAGGGTACGAGAAAGACCTGGAAACTGACCACATAAAGAGACTGTTTCCTTGTCTCTTTGTAACTGAGATCAGACTGACTTTCTGACCTCTGAACCATGTTGCTTGTGCCCTCTAAGTCAGTTTGGGCTTTTAGCCTTAGAACTTGGACGGTAACCTGGGAATAAACCAGCCAAGCACTCCCGGCGCTGGAAAGGCAGCATGAGTGTTTGGCTTCTGGTGCTGAGCTGCCTGAAGTCAAGTCCCAGCTCGACTAGTTACTTGCTGTGCTGATCCTGGTGAGTTCCTTAGCCTCTCTGGTCTCAGTGTCTGCAGTTATAAAATGGAGTTAATAATCAGACCTACTTTAGAGATTGCGTGATCACCAAATATGTGCCTGGCACAGAAAGTAAGTGGCATCCATGACTGCTGAAGTCAAGCATCCTTTTTTTTTTTTTTAAAGATGTATTTATTTATGCTTACACGCTGGGGTCTAGGCCGGGGGCGGGCGGGGGGGGGGGGGGG